>JASSRZ010034062.1:0-17375 GCA_032164315.1 Malacoctenus gilli | reverse complement strand
ATGATGAGGCTCATAGCCTCATGAATAAGACTTAATGTTACCGTTTATTAAAGTCTTATGATGAGGCTCATAGCCTCTTGAATAAGACTTAATGTTACTGTTTATTAAAGTCTTATGATGAGGCTCATAGCCTCTTGAATAAGACGTAATGTTGCTGTTTATTAAAGTCTTTGTTTCAGGCACATCGCCGGCACCATTCAATCGTCGCACGAGTAAAGCATCAAACCTTCAGGTGGAGCATCCGACTCACAGAAACACTGAATCCAAAAAAAATATGCAGTCAACTACAACTCAGACGTGGGACCACTCAGCGCCTCGCAGCATGAGGGTCCTGCGCTCCGACCCAGGGGGGTCTGACTTAAGTGCCTGTTCATGTGAACGTGTGTGTGTCTCTGATTTGGCCCTGTGATTGGCTGGCAATCTCTCCAGGCTGAACGCTGCCTTCGGCCCATCACAGCTGGGATCAGCTCCTGCCCTACCACCCGCCACGCCACCATCAAAGAGTGAGAGGGTGAGGGTCCCTCGCATGTGTTTACCGCGAAAGCTGCTTTTCAAGGTAAAAGCATGTTGTTCCAAACACAAATACGTGACTGGAAGGTAAACAAAGACATCAGGAGAACTGTTTGACAGTAAAGGACAACAAAAGAGTGAAATTGTTAGGAGAGCAGCTGTGTGCGCTCGCCCGCTGAGGTCTCCGGAGTCGTTTCGCCTCGCGTCGGCCCGACCGCGCCGTCCCGCGCGGCCGTGTGCGTCGCCACGTGCCGGGCCAAGCAGGACGCCACGTAGTAGCCCTTCCCGCAGATGACGCACTCGTAGGGCTTCTTGCCGGCGTGCCGCCTCATGTGGACGGACAGGTCGCCCCGGTAGCGGTAGTCTTTCCCGCAGACCTTGCAGGAGTACGGTCTCTCGCCCGTGTGGATCCTCGTGTGGTTGTTGAGGGCGCACAGCTCGTAGAAGCTCTTGGCGCAGACGCTGCACTTGTAGGGCTTCTCGCCCGTGTGCCGCTTCATGTGGCGGTTGAGGATGGAGGTGTCCGTGAAGCTGTTCCCGCACACCTTGCAGGTGTACGGCTTCTCGCCCGTGTGCGACCTCTTGTGGACGTTCAGCGCGGACTTCTGGGTGAACCTTTTGTCGCAGATGTTGCAGGAATACTCCTTCAGCTCGGTGTGGATCCGCAGGTGTCGGAACAAGCGGGACTTGAACCTAAACCCTTTCCCGCAGATGGGACACTTGATCGACTTCTGGCCTGCGTGGCCGCTGGTTTCGATCTCAAAGTCTGCAAACTGCCCGCCCGGCGGGACTTGAGTGTCAGCCGCGGCCGAGTCGTTGGAGAAGAGGAGGCTGGGGTGCGGCGGCGTGCCGCTGCCGGGTGCCGACATCCTCCGCGCCGCGCTCGAACTCTCCTCAGGATCGGGGTACGCGGTTTCATCCTCGCTGTGCCCGCCTTCGTCGTAAGTGAAAGTCAGCTTGAAGGAATCGGCCTCCTGCTTCAACACAGACTGCTGCCCGTCCGGGCTGATGCACTGATCCTCCTCTTCCTCCTTAATCTGTGGGAGCCCCTGCTCCTCCTGCTCCAGGCTGGAGCTCCTCTGCTTCCAGAGCTGCAGCTGAATCCCCTCCTCCTCCTCCTCTTCTTTGTCCTCTTTACAAACAGATTGCTGTGGTGAATCTGGATGACAAAGGACCACAAAAAGTATAATTTACCCAACAGCTCAGGTTGTGGAAAATGTGTTGTGAAACTGTATGAGGACTTTTTCCAGTGAAAAGGTCAAAACTGATTACTGCAGTCACACTTCCTGAACTTTCAATGAGCTTGTTACTTTGTCGTTTAACTGTGTGTCAAAACAGCTGGAGAGCTGCAAAGCTGCTGTCTCACAGGGCCAGAATTAGTGATCGCATAATCCAAAGCAGTCGTCCCAGCAAACACCTGTGTGACTATTGCACTAAACTCTATTGCTCCTAAGGAGGAAACTCTGTCCACAGTACCTTTTATGTTTTTTTAAAGCAACCTCATATTTTTTGCATGGAAGCTACAATGGACACAAGTAGACAGCCTCCTCCGCAGCCTCCTGGTTGGACATAGAAGCACCAGTGGCAGGAAACCATTTGGTGGTCCAGCTCATGTCGGGGTAACTTATAGGCACAACAAAAGATGCTGAATGAGGGCAAAGGAATCCCAGAGTAAAGAGCCAAACGATAAAAATCAATTACTCCAACAGATTAGTTTCTGGTGTTCAACTCATCAGTCTGTGATACCGAGATATCAAACACCAATGCTGTCAAAATTGCGGGATTAAAAAAGAGGTTGAATCAGATTTTGAAGAGCAATAAGTCAGGAGTGCGTTTTCTGCTAAACAAAATGTTTTAAAACTTTGTGTTTGTGTTGTTTGTACACGTAATTAACATGTGTAATATAAAAGGATACATTTCAAAGACGCTGGTTGTAGAGACTTACGAAATTAAGAGAGGAGTTACTTTATAGTTACTTATATTGTAATGACTGAAATGTTAACAGTTTGGTGTTCTATGAGCGCCCTCACTTCTGGTGAGAAACTTTCCCATCTGATTGTCATAATTCCCAGCTTTATGAACGCAACGTTACATTTAATAGATGGTTTTAAAGTCACAGTTAAACGTTTTCAATTTTGACACGCTTTTGCAAATAAGGACGGGTTGAAACTCTGTCGGTTGGTCGCTGTGTCAGTGAGAGAAGTTGTGTTTTTTTTTCCTTTTCTCTTTTTATTTTAATCTATCCTTATTTGTCGCATTGTGAGACGTTCAGGTTCCTGTCTCCGCTGCTTCGCCTGCGGTCAGCGGACCGACTGAAGTGTCGTATCAGGTCACCCTGCGTGTGTTTTCCTGCAGAAAACAGAGAGGGTTGCTCGGACCTGAGTCCGCCGGCTGTGTCCGCGGTGTCCCCGCCGTGTCCAGCAGTCTGCGCTGCCGTCTGAGCTCCTCCTCGTACTGGAGGACAGTGTCTTCGAAGACCCGGAATATCTCCTCGGCAGCGGCGCTCAGCCGCTCCCCGACGAACCTCCTGAAGCACTGGGCGGAAGACATCCTCGGCCCCGGCGCAGACATCGCTCCACAGACCTACGACCGTCCCGCAGCAGCCCGCTGGTTGCGTTGCACCGGGTGTCACACTGTAATCTTCCGACGGTTAAGGTGAGCTCACTTTTAGTTCCGTTTACGAACCGTAAAAAGTCTCAAGTTTCACTCTGCGTCACAAAAAGTAGAAAATGACGTGAAAGCTCATTTGGCCCAATTTCATTGAAACACCAGGTCATTTATAGAGTTCACATTCAAAAGATAGAAAGCATTTTATAAGATAATTTTGAATATTTTCCTATCACAGTGTTTCTCATGAAAACCATAAACATGAACCAATAAGAACATGAACCTATTAGAAAGACAAATATAGAGAAAACAAACAGTTTTGGTATATCAGTGTTTATTTGAGTAAATTATTCCTGGTTTAATCTTCTCAATAAACTATCTCTCTTTATTGTAAATTTCACCACACAGTCCAACACCAAATTATTTATAAAAAGAGCCGAATCATAAAAATAGATCTTTACAAGAACCACGTCAGGACACCTGCAGTTGCTCTGTGTGAAATGCTTGTCGCTTCACAGTCTGTTCTCCACAGTACCACAGATGTTACTGAACCACTTCGCAGCAAAAAACAAACTAAACTAAACTAAAGGAATGAACTGAGAGCGAGAGTCACGAGTGATAGTTACTGAGTGGTGAGCTGAGTTTCCCTGCAGACAAGAAGCAAAAATGGAGCAATGGTTCGCTGGTCTCCAGCTTAACATGCCCATCGTTTCAAAGATCATTCAAACCTTCACCAATAAGCAAACAGGCTTGTAAAGGAACAATAAGACTGATAAATGATTCCAAAAAAACACATTTTTATGTTGACGATGAACACCTTAGAACATCAGTCCTCCCACAAAAACTGACATGTATTGTTGCCAGAAGCCAGCAAACATGGGTGACGTCAATAGTTCCTACTTTGAGATGATCCATCTGTAACGTCCTCCATGTAAAGTGTGAGGATCAAGCAGACCTAAATAAATACCATTGACTTTGGCACTTTCTCACAATTTAAGTCAGTTAAAGGAGGTCAGATGGTTCCTATAATGTTAAGGTTCCCAAGGGCATTTGAACATATTTTTTCTTGTTCCAATTGTCACCTTGCACCTAATGACTGGGATTTGTGCTGCCTCAAAATGGTACTTTTTTTCCCAATCACTTTGAGTGAGAAATCAGTGCACCTGTGACAAAAACGGAGAGGACAGAAACGGGTGATGTAAACAAACCAAATGCCGCCAGTTCGCTTGCGGGCTTCACCGAGTTGTGCGTTGTTGAGACCGAGAGTCCTCCACTCTGAGGTCGTTTGCATGAACAGAATGACGATCAAAGCCCCCACGGGATCTATCGAGACTCCTCCGATCTAACACTCCCATTTCCTCTAGTTGATATGTAAACACATTTCTGCCATGCAGGACGGATGACGAAGCCGGGGCCAAATTACAAGCCGGCGATGCTCGACGTCGCCCTGCTCAGCCTAGTTCAACGATTGACAGGAAGGTGGGAAAAGAATCAAGCAGTGGATGGAGAACAACAATAAAAACGCCACGAACATCATGGACTGCGTCCCGTTTGAGCAGATCTGAACTTTCACCCCTGGGGTGCCTGTAGGGTTCGAGTCATTAGGACGCTTAGGCCTTAAATAGACAGTGAATCACACTTTATACGGTAGAAATGTTAAAGCAGCAATAACTGTAGAAATTAAATGCAGACCAACCTAATTGCGCTACTTTCCTTTCATTATTCAATTCATTGCTGCAACTCTGCAACGCAACATTCGTTGAAATCATAACTCAGCATCACTTCAGTGATGTTTGTCCTATGGAATAAACTTAAGAAATCACCGACTCTCTGATAGTCATCAACATGATTCATTGTCTGGCTCTGTTGTAGGTGGTCCCACCCCTTCTCCTGGTGAACCAATAGCAGCAGCCTCACGCGGCTCTCTTCTCCTGCCTGTCTCTTTAAGCTGGTGATCAATCAGCCATAATTGGCTCGTTTTTTTTCCGTTTTCTTCAGGCACGGCAGGCTTCGCCATTGTCAACTCTTCTCGTCCTCCTCGCCGTTTTCAGTACATTCGCTGTTTAAGTGCACGGAGCTCAGCTGCTCCTCGAACCTCAGGAAGGCGTGGTTGCATTCCTTCTCCAGCATCTTCTTCCAGACTTTTAGTGGAAGAGAAACAACAGGATTATTCGGAGTGGAGCTTCAAAAGGGGAAAGACGTTGTTCGGATTTGTTTTTAACAAACAATCTGCTCTGTGGCGACAAGAACTCACTGTACTCTGGTTCTTCTGGCAGTTTGCAGTCTGAATCGGGCTCCTCGGTGTTGACCTGAGGCTCATCGGCGTTGACTTCTTGCCCCTCCACGCCGCTCTGCTCCAGGCTCGACACCATCACCTCGTAGGCTCTGCGCGCCTCGGACGACAGCTCGATCATCTTGTGATAGAAGTCCTTTTGGGGGGGGGGGGAGATAGAGCTCCTTTGAATATATGATGCTTTCTGTCGTTTCCCCCGGATGCTGCAACGCTGAAGGGGACTCTGACCTGAGCGCCATCGTAGTTGAAGATGCCCACCAGGCTGACGGGCACGGCCTTGTTGACACAGCGGCCCAGGCTTTTCCTGGAGAGCGCGAACACAAAGGGGACGTCCTGCTCCCGACACGTGTCGATGATGGCGTGGAGAGCTTCGTCCAGGCCGCCTGTCGGGGAACAGCGCGGTCCCGTCAAGACGCAGCGTCACGCGTGTTCAGATGGACAGATGCTTTTTTTTTTTTTTCTATGGAAGTAACAGCCGTTTGTGACAAATCAAGTCATGGAGTTCACGGTACCTTTAGACTGGCTGCGTTCACAGTTGGGCGAGATGATGACACACTTGACTTTCCTGAGTTTGAGGTGCTTCAGGACCTCTCGCAGGCCCATGACGATGCGTCTCTTCATGCGGGCCTTCATGGGGTCCTTCTGGTACAGGCGGTCCTGGAAGCGCACCAGCTCCCTCAGCAGCGTGGTCACGCACTCGTCCACTTCTTTGCTCAGCATCTGGCTGCAGTAGCTGACGGGCACAAGCAAAAAGACACGTGATCGTTTCACCTCTGCCGGCGGGGCGGCGGCGGTGGCGACGCGTCAGTGCGGCGGAGCCGTCGGCTCTGGGGGTCTCACTCTCTGAATTTCCTGCTGTGGATTTTGGCCGGTTGCGGCTCAGGCTCCGCCTTGGCTTTCTGCTCGCTCCTTTCCATCTGGGGGCCTTCGTCGCCGTCCTCCGTCACCTGGTCGGCGCCGTTCGAGTCCTCCTCGTTGTCACGTTCCATCACGTTCTCCGGAGGGTCGGCGAGCTCGTCTGAGGCTTCACAAAAAAAAAAAAAAGCACGTAATGAAGCAGCTGGTCAGGTGTGAGAATGTGAATCTGATTCCGCTAGAACTCCATCCGACCTGTGACTTCTGCCTCACACTGCTCCTCCTCCTCCTCCTCCTCCTCCTCCGCGGCCTCGTTGGGAGCGTCGGCCTCCTCCTCGGGCTGCAGCGCTCGCTCCTCCTGCAGACGCCTCTGCTTCCTCTCCTCCCGCTCTTTCAAAATGACCTGAAGATGCGACGGTTATGGAAAAAAAAACTGTAAATATTTAGACGAGCCTGCAGTTTGGTCTACTTATTTTTGGTTAGAGGGGAGAGCTCAGTGGACTTGCCCTCTTGAGAGGAGTGGGTTTCTTGGCTTTGGGGACCTCCCTCTGCTTGCCTTTCTTTACCAGAGGACTGGTAGAGTCCAGGGGATTGTGGGCTATCTTGTCCTGCTTCCAGGCGGGCTTCTTCAGGGCCGAGGATTGCTTCTGGACCACAGGAAGTCCTCCTCCAACTTGTTTTTCGGAATAACAAACATGCATGAGAGGAGGGCTCGGATCTGGATCACGACGCTGCTTTCGTTTCAGGCAGCACAACAGTTCAAAACGTCCTGCTGCCAGACGCCAGAGACGGGGCCGCTGGACGGGGACCGACCTGAGAGGATGAGCGGTTTGACCTCCTGCTTGGCCTTCTGAGACTGCTGCTTCTTTTCCAGCGCAGCCAGCATGTTTCCGATGTCCAGCTGGACGGGGACTTTGCTCTTTTTGCCGGAGACTTTCTCCGCTTTCTAAAAAGTCGCATGACCAACGCACGACAGTGACGCCAACAACACAAGACAGTGGGCGTGTTCGGCGCTGACGAGAACGAGCCAAAAAACCTAAAGGAACTAAAACAAACACAACAAACCTGAGCTTTTTTGGTCGTTTCTGCCGGTTGACTCTTTGCTACAGGTGATTTCTCCTTGTTGTGCTCCATGGAGGTAAGTTCACCACCTTCTCTTTGGCTTCCCTGGATCGTCAAACAGGAGTTAAGCTCAATCTCACCATGCATTTTCACAATAAAAATCGACAAGACTCTATTGGTTTGTACCTGGTTGCATAGCTTGGCACCGCTGTGGCTGAGAAACCTGCCGGCTCCAGTCGAAGACGGGGTCAGGCCTGGGAACTCCTCCTCATCCTGGAAAGACGAAAAACCCGAGTGAAACTCCTCCGCGAGCGAACGCCGCTTCAGAAACCGCGACAAAAGCGCGTTTGTTCACCTCGAACTTCGGAGGCTCTTGAGGGACCGGCGTCTCGTCGGGTTGGGTCTCCGCGTCTTCGGTGGCGCTTTTCGCCTTCTTCTTTTTCTTCCGCTTTTTCTTCCCGGGAGCCGCCTCTTCCTGCTGTGCCGACACGTCCTCTGTCTGAAACAGACAAAATCAGTGAATGAAACCCTGAAGATTAAAGTTTACCTCGGAATCATCGGTGTAGTCTCCGAAAAAAGAAGCCGCCGAGCCGGATGAAACAGCGTCTCAAAGACGCACGCCACCTGCGTGAGGTTCTCGCTGATTGTCGCGGCGTCAGGAGCGGGTTTCTTCGGAGGCTGAGACGCGATGTTCGCCCAGGACGTCGCCACAGGCTGATCTGCGAACACAGGGAAAAACCCCCCATCAGGCTGTCATGTGGACACTGACACCAGCTATTCACCCTGAGACACACCAAATGGTGTGACGCACCTGCTGGGGCCCCACGGGGGTCTGGCTTCACATCACGGGCACTTTGATGAGCTTCCAGCACTGCCGGGGCTCCTCTGCTGCCAAACTGACGGGCACACGCAAGCGTGTCAACAGGAAGGCAATGCCGCGCCGCGCTTCCAGCAAAATCGCCGCAAATCATCGCATTTAAAGCTCACCTTCCAGGCAGAAGCCGTTTGAGGACTTTGGGGGCTCGTGGGGGATGCTTTTGGACCCCAGCCCTCTCGCCGGGCAACGGGGGCGACCGCGTTGGCCGGCGAGGCGCCAGCTAACTCTGGGAAATCGGCCATCTTGACCTCAAACAGCGCCGCGTCCAGGTGCTCCGGCTTCGGCCGTCCTGCAGAGTTGGGCGCTGATCTGGCGCCCCTGAAACCTGCGGATCGTCCAGATGTGCAAGTCTTCATTCAAACATGTGGGACAAACACCACACTGGAGGGTTCAGATGGCGACGTTCGAAGGTGAACGTCTGGATCCACTTGCTGAGGGATTTGATAACTGACCTTTTCTCGGCGCATCCATCCCAGATCTGCCTGTGATTCTGCTGAAAGGATCATTGTTGCTTTTAGAGGCCTGTGTGAGAGAATTGAGATCGTTCAACATGCCGTGTGACGCGAGGAATCAGCGAAAAAGCGAGCTTTCCACAGAATAAGGTGACACCAGCCTTCGCCTGCGGATCCCACGTGGACCTGCTTCGGTGGCCGAGCCCCTCGCTGCCATCTCTGACCGGGCGGCTGCTGCTGTAGCCCCGGCCCCTGGGCGCCGTCCCTCCTTTGGCCGCTGGCTTTGGGCTCAGACCCGCCAAGTTCCTGAATGAAAGAGATAAGCATCATATATGCACCAAAAAAAACCAACAAACGACTGAGCGCCAGGCACGTCAACCTCACCCTCTGGAAGCCTGCTGAGACACCGGTGGGTTTGGTGGCAGCAGGGCTGCAGGTGAGGCTGTGGGGGGCTCGATCCTCGCCCCCCTCTGTTTGTTGTGGTTCACAGCAGGTGACAGTTTGCTTGCCTGGAAAATATACAGACTTTCATCAGCAAAGTAAAATAATTAGACGTCGAGACCTCAGCGCTGGCAGCTTTCGCATTTAAAAGGGTGTGTTACTATTCACTTTATCTGTTTTAGTAGTCTCCAAATTTAAATTGCGTCAAAACGTAACTTTCTAAATGCACTCATCGTTGCATTCGTTTCAATGCTCCTCGCTTTCAGCAGCTGGTCAGTCCGTCAATACTGACGTTGTGCAAAACAAGTGAGCGCCGGTCAAAAGTCAGCCCGCTCAACTACACGCGTTAGCGTCAGTTAGCACGCTAGCTAGCAAGTTAGCAGTAAAACCCAACCGTAACATGACTTTATGGTTCCTCTCCTTACCTGCTCCATGCTCGCGTCCTCCCGAACGCGGTCACATTATCAAACGTTCACTTTCGTGGAAGCGCCTCTCGTCGCGGTGCTACATTGAGCTACGACAACAGTGTGTCGGCTAAGCAACCTGTTTGATAGCGTAGCACCTCCGAACAGCTGATGTTTACATCGGCAGGAAGCGCGACAGTGACACCTGGTGGCCCGAAATAAAACCACTGACAGCGCGGAGAGACCTGCGCGGCGGGATCCCACAGTGGACACACAGTGAGTACCCAACAATATCTACAGATTTGTTGTGTATTTATATATAATGATAAGGATAAAGAGAGGAATGTGGTAAGCTGTTTAAAAATGTATTTATTTCATTAGTGAAAAGAGGTTACAGCCCTAAAGCCTTCTGGTGGAAAGATATCAGGAAACCAAAAGTTTTTCTTTGGCCAAAAATTAGTTTTACGGTCCTAAAACACATTTTCTACGATTTTCAGACCTCTGTTATTCAGTACATTAGCAGAAGTAACTTTAAGCCCCCTGCAAGGAAAAAGAGCCAGTGGAGCTGGGTTTTTCTTTTAAATTTTTTTTCGTTATTTATGAATTGAAATTTAACTGATGGATCTAATTTCTGACCAGGAAACTGGGCAAAGGGGGGCATTATTCTTTTACTTTCATCTCTTTGTTCTTTGATATCATTGTTCCGTTTCTTGTCGTGAAAAATGAAATGAAAAAAAATCCACTTCCTTGATAACATGACAATAATATTACCGAAACTCGATCACACAACGATCACACGTAAATGTTGACGATCTTGCTTTTTATTTCAACACAGATGATTTGAAAATTGATTCTCTTTTTTCACTCTCTCACTGTTTTCACACATCACACAGAGCCTAATCAATGAGCCTGACATACATAAATTGAATTATTCTTTTAAAGTGAGCGTGAGAAGCATCACCAGGATCACACACACATCTGACTCTCCAGCAAAACTGAACAGAAACAAAATGTAGATGCGATTTGGAGAGTTGAACTGAAGAGAACAAGATGAAACAGTTTAGGATCTTTGAGTTAGCCCGACACAATAAATAAGCTTTTATAAGGCATGGATTGGTCAATTTTAGAGGTAAAAAAAACCTTGCATATCTCTATAAATTATTAGAGACGAAAGCTGAGTCTTTGAGTTAGCCCGACACAATAAATAAGCTTTTATAAGGCATGAATTGGTCAATTTTAGAGGTTAAAAAAAAAAACTTGCATGTCTCTAAATTATTAGAGACGAAAGCTGAGTCAAGCACAGAGGCGACATTAAGCTCTTCTTGATTGGTTTCGTGAAAAAAAAGAGCCTTTTCATGGCGAAAAATCTTCGTGATGGAAATGAGTCAGATACATGGCTTGGAAACCATGGTCACAAATATTTTACAGAGGACACATCTCATACGTTTGGCTCAATAAGTGAGAAATTTGATGTGTGCTCGAGTGTCTCAGTAGAATTGAAGAGTTGAACTCTATCAAACAGCTGTCGATATGTCCCACTCGTGACCACAAGGGCGGCTTCTTCTGCATCAAATGTTCGGCACAAAACAGGACATACAAAAAAACTCTCACACCACGGTTGTCATTCAGCCTCTGCTTATACTGAGGGAACACTCTCTATGTATCCATTAGCAGTCAGTTCAGTGTAGAAGCCTGTGCTATTGGCTGCAGCCACATGAGGGGGTCCTGGCTTCTGATTGGACCACTCTGCGTCTGTCTTCCTCTTGTCTGGACAGGATGAGTGGGACTGTTTGTGCAGCAGAAGCAGGTTGTCGCTTTTCACCTCTTCCACCCTGCTGTAGCCTTCCGCAATGTTTTCCTCTCCTCTCCGAGCGTCCAAACCAGGAGGGACGTTTTCCGTCTCCAGCACCAGAACGTTGTCGCTGCTCACCCGGCTGTAGTCCCCCTGTGTGGCCCCCACATGTCTCTGAACTGCTACATACCCGCTGCTGCTCGCCAGCGGGTGGATTGTGCCACCTTTGCTGTGATCCACCGAACTCGCATTCGCAAAGTTTTCACGTGTACGCCCCTGTTCGGTCCAGGACGGCCTCTCCGTCCCTTTCCACTGACATTCGGCGCCCAACAGATCCTTCAAACCGACGCTTTCGTCGGATTCTCTTGAGTCCTTTTGTGTTGGGGTCAACTGCGCACGTGAGACTTCGGAGTCTACGTAGCAGCTCGCAGGAAGGGACACGCCGGTCGTCCTCTCCACCGAGCCTGAGCGGTCCAGCCGAGGCCAGTCGTCTCTCTCCGACACCAGCAGGTACTCCTCCATCTGGTCCTTCCTGCCCGGAGGGAAGTTCTCGTTGAAAACCAGGACGTCGGCGATGTCGTCGGACCGTCCGCTCTGCGAGGAACAACCCACACGTGGTCATGGACGACGCCGCGACTTTCGGGGGACGCGGCGGAGCGGCCGCGTTACCTGCAGGAGCTGAACGTTCACGCCTTTGATCTTCGGGCCGGGAACAGGAGGCAGGAGAATCTGCTTCACGCTGGATGACGCAAACACTCAGTCAGGCTTGGGTCAGCTGGACTCTACATGCTTCCAAATTGGTTCGAAAAAGTGACCTCATAAATTTACACAATAGTGTGCTTAACTAGACACATTGATGCCCATCTTCTGCACTTGCTTTACCTCCCCTATGAGGTTAGAACCTGCTTGCTGATGTAGCGCCATTTACTCACTCTCTTCTCTTAATGAATAAAACACACGTCGTAGCACAGAGCGAGACGGCCGAGAGGGTCGACAGCAGGATCCAGAAGGGTCTCTCGCTCTCGAGATCTGAAAGGAACACACAGAGTACTTTGCGTGAGGTTTTTTTTTTTTACTCTACAGAGAAGGCGAAGCAAGCGGGGACGTCTGCAGGACTCACAGTTGGGGACTGTCGCCGCGGTGACGTTGCTCCACTCGCTCCAGGAGCCGTGGTCCAGAGCGCAGCGCACCTGGACCATGTACACCAGCCCGGGACGGACGCTGTACAGGCTGTAGTGGGTCTGTGTGCCTGAGGTGTAGTTCTTGAGAAGAAGTGAGACGACGTCATGCATTTTTTATGTCTCTCCGTTGGAAACAGATTCAAACCACAGGGACATGTTAAACTTGTTATTAAGGAAAACAACTATGAATGCAACCATACGGGAGATGCGTTTGCGTTTTTCTGTAGGCAATACCAAACACAGTTGTGAATCAGTAAACGCTGACTGGTCAGGTTTCAGTGATGGAGCTCACGTTCCACTCGTCGCTGCTCTCTTGTTGGACCCGCAGTTGGTATTTGATGGTGACCCAGCCCAACTTGGCGCGAGTGCTGAAAGGACGCTGCCACCGGACGTGCAGGTGTGGACTGTCCTCAGTCTCCTCCACCTGGACGACCACGTTCTCGGGAGCATCCGGCCTCACTGTACGAAACCCCGGATTCACTGTGTCAGCGGTCTGAACACGATCAGCCAGTTTCATCCATTCAAGCGCACGCACGCACACACACACACACACACACACTCACACTCACACACGTATCCTGTCTTTCTGCTTTTGGTTGTTGCCACATGCCACAGTGACCATAACTGTTCTCATGAGAGCTGCAAAACCTTGCGCAACAGGATCAAACTTTGGCGCTTCGGCGAACAAGGGCGCCCTCTAGTTGCAAGCCTCTGAGCTACAACAGAGGCCGCCAAACACGAACCCAAAGTTTGATTTCCTCTTTGTCTACCCGAAGCCAGACACTCATGGACATACCCACTCCCACTAACACAAAGGAGCTAAAACCTTCAGAATAAGAGCTCTCAGCAGTTTTCTTGTGTCTCGTCCACCTTTCTAGAGAGTGTTCAAAGGTTTTAAGAGCTGGCAAAGTCATCCAAGTTATTGTTCGAGGGATCTTAAGTTTCAATGTGTCGATGATGAGATGGTTCAAGGTTCCAGCTGAACCAGGCAGGTGCTTTGCACCTCTGAATGTAACAGGGCATCTTCCATTGACATCTCGATGGATCTGTTATTTCATCAGTTATTTCACGGGACTGATGCTTCACCTCCATTAATATGGTTCCAGCTGAGTTACTCTTTATACTCGAGGCCCAACTGACAGATCTGACTGTCTGCAGCACTGAGACCAAGAGATGAAATGTGATCCAACACGCGACACAAGAGTTCCGACCAGTTGTGCCACACTGTGGCATACTCGGTTCTGCATCCCTGCCTTGCAGCGGTCACTCAGTGATTTTCCATCCCCCCCCCCCCCGCCCTCCCCTGCAACAATGAAGGCAGCCCTGCCCATAAAACTGTGCCAATCATTAGCCCTGATGATAAAAGTCTCTGCAGGCCGCCACTGTAACTACACACAGGTTTAGCAGCGGGTCACTAATTCAATGTTTCACACGTGCTCTGACACAGGTGCCCTGTTCGAGTAGATTCAGTTCTTCTTCGTCAAAATAAATGAGACTGGGCTGTTTGGAGTCACAGTTAATTATTGACAAAAAGCCTGAATAAGTCCTCAGAGATTCAGGTGTGAAGCAACAATCTGTAACAGACTGAGTTGGGAGTGTGATGTGAACAGTGTCCAGAGAGCCTGCAGCAAATAGCCCAACGCACAGCACCTGTTCAGCTTCTTACTTTGTTGCTGTTATCTTTGTTTATTTGTTGTTGTTCCCTTCCACCCCCCTTGCTTCATCTTTCTCAGAGCACATCACCGAGTCCTTCACACTGGTTTCCTGGAGTCTGAACCTTTGGCGGTGCCAACTCACCGATATCCATCACGTCCAGCTTCAGGGGCTCGGACGAGACGTTGCCGAGCGAGTTGGAGGCCACCACCGTCAGGTAGTAGTACACCCAGATGAGGGTGTGGTTCTTGTCAAAGAAACAGGAGTTTGCTCCTCCTGACCGGTAGTCGGGACACTCGCGAGCTCCCTCCAGGCTGCACACAGCGAGAAAACAGGAGGCATCAATTTCCAAAGGATGCGCAGAGCGTTTACTGCTCTGAAGCAGTGAAGGAGAAACACACTGTAAAATCAATAATCATAATTGCCTTTCAGAATCTAGTAAAAGAGTGCTTTTATTTTGAAGGCTCTTGTCTATACGTGTAATTGTGTTTGGCTACAAGTGATTGGTTTCACTGTAATGTTTTCTGAGCGCTAAAGCTGAACATAACTGCCTCACTGCCACCTCATGTTCCTGATTGAGAGGAGTTTAACTTCTCACATTTTTTTTACCATGACGTGCTGAAATAGACAAAATGCCAAAAAAAAAAAAGATGACGAAGAAAAAGGAAGAAGCCATAAGAATGGGACCTACTTTTCCCTCTCGTAGTAAAGGCGGTGCACCGTCCGCAGCCCTCCGTCAGAGCCGGGTTTCCACCAGCAGGTGAACGTCTCCTTCTCAGGAGACCTGCAGCCCAGCAGGACGGGCTTCCCCGGTGGCGCCAAACCTGGCAACGCAGGCGACCAACAAAAAAAAAAAGAGAAAAAAAAAAGACGTCACTCTCAGATTCCAGACGTGACACGGCGCAAGAAAAAGGACAATGGAGCAGGGCGGCCAGCCATGAGCTGTCTGTTCAACAGTCCACGGAGTTTATCCTGGTTCGGCTCTTTGCTCCAGGGTGTCCTGCAAGTCCTCTGGAAGGGTCCGTGATCAGCATCATCTGTCAGGGTGCTCAGTGGGATGAAAGGCAGGCCATACTTCATCTTTATCACACTTTTTCCTTTATCTTTTAATTTGAGAACTGTGTATAACTTTGTCTAGTTTTATTGGACAACATTTAAAAAGGTGAATGGTGTGTCACTCGGTTGTACTTTGGGACTCTTTCACTGGAATCACGTAAAGAAGCTTTACTCGCCTCGTTCTTAGCTCAGCTACTGTTGGTTCCTACCCTGTTCAACGCACCTGCTAACACTTTCTCTGTTGCAGTTTGTTTTCTCACAAGCATCTGAGGGACCAAAGTGCTGTGATGATGAAGACCTCGGTTCCTCTGTTGTTTATTGTCTGTTCTTATAATTCATATCTTGCCACCACTTGTTTTAAGTTAAACTCCTGAAGCCATTATCACTCATGCTTGTTCATGTGTGACTGAGATTATTTCCAGTATTTTAAAGGTCATCATTTTTGTTGTTTGAGCTCCCAAAAGCTCTATAATTTCAAATATAGAGCTTATAATCCATCAAAACAGTTAAACTGCCATTTAAAACAAGTGAGTAAAGGACTTCTGCTGCTGCGAGACAAAAAAGGAGGAATCAGGTGCTTGGACTTACCGAGGCTCTCACAAGGAGCAGACAGCAGCAGCAGATCCAGGAGCAGTGGCAGCAGCAGGAGCGCCGCCCCGGGAGGCCTCCTCCTCATGGTGACACCTGACGTCTCGACAGGTCTGCGACAGCAAAGCGACATCGACAGCGTGAGGGGGGGGGGGCGGGACGTGAGTCAGCTGCAGGTCCTGTTGTGAACTAAAACACGGAGACATGAGGGGCCAACAGAGCGGAGCGCCCAGAGACCTGCGCTCAACAGGTTTCAGCTCCGAACTCCACGCAGGCCACCGACGACCATCACAGGCTTGGTGGCAGGAAATACAAAGTTACAGAGTTCGTTCTGCTGGTTTCTGAACTCTTGTGCAGACTCACCTCTTTGCTTTCTGTGTGCGTCGCCAACGCTTTCAAAACAAACCCAGTTTCACACGATGACACCTGCTCTGACATGATCAGCCGTTCTGGGACTCAGACAGTTCGACAGGAACTGAAAGTGTTTCATAAGAGCCTTTTGACAGACAACAGGAGCACGTTTCCTTTTTTTTTTCAAAGGGTTAAATCATATTTTGTTGCAACACCTCTGTACTTATCTCTGATCAGTCCACCCTACAGAAAATCTATAGGCAGCAGCCAGAAAAACACACAATTTCAAATATGCTTTCAGGAACAAAAAACAGTTACATAGCTGTAATTACATAAACATTATTTTCATCTCCACTAATAGTCTCATTATGAAAAACAAACAAAAAAAACTTATGTAAGATAAATTCTTCATCTGGTCATTTTTGCTGACATCAATAATAACCTAAATAAGACAGAAGACCAACGTTTTACTTTGTAAAAGTTTGAATATTTTACATATTATCGTGACATCGTTTTATTAGTTATATTTTTAATTCATTTTTCTGATTATATTCAATCCCAAAAATTACTGCCAACGTCAGCAGTTGACCGAGTCTGACACGTGCAGTTAACCTGATCATTTAAATCAATAGATATGATTAAAATACGGTCCCTTCACTCACCGTCTTTGGGCCCCGCAGCGTTGAGAAGCAGCAGCGCGGAGAGAGATATTGACGGACGCGGAGGACAGCGTCTCCCTCCCACCTGTAGAGCCGCGACGGAGCAAAGAGGAGGAGGCCCACACAGACGGGGAGGGGCCTAAATACGTCACCGTGGGCACACCTGAGCGCAGGCAGAGATCATACAGTCGGTGAGAAATACTGTCACCCCTTTTTTTTCCCCCACCGGTGACTCCCAACAGAACTGCGCGATTTTCCTCCGAGGAATTGTTCTCTTATAGTTTTCTAGTTGATCACAAGATTGCAAATGTTATTCATGAAAAAAATCAGCTCTTGCTCTCTTGCTTTTATAAAGACGTCTCAGGTCAAGGCAGCATAAAGTCAGGAAAAATGTCCGTCCACAAGAAACCACTGACAATGCTGTTCTACATACAACAGTAGGCCTGTAAGTGGCGCTCTAATGTGCCATGAAACAGTGGTGTGGAAATAAGGCAAAGTGACAGTGAAAACATGTAATGAGCAGGTGTGTGTGTGTGTGTGTGTGTGTGTGTGTGTGTGTGTGTGTGTGTGTGTGTGTGTGTGTGTGTGTGTGTG
>JASSRZ010034061.1:0-19385 GCA_032164315.1 Malacoctenus gilli | reverse complement strand
ACACACACACACACACACACACACACACACACACACACACACACACACACACACACACACACACACACACAGAGATGAGTCAGGGCCACCCAGGTTTAAGGTGTGAATGCTGAAGCTGGGTGTCTTTGACTCGTGTTTTAAAAGTGAGTCCCGTCATAACGCTAAGCTCAAATAGGTATACATTTCCAATGGAATGATGATTTTTCCCAGCGGCTCAAAAACTGAAAAAAATAAAGGTTTGCTTACGGCCTGGTCTGATTCATCCTCTTGCCACAGGAATTTCTCCCCATGATGTGACACAGCCTGAAATCAGAGGAGCCACGACGGCAAGCAACACCCGCCTCTGAAGAGAGTCAAACCTGCACTTTTCATTGTGTCCCCGTGATTCCTCTCGTTCGATAATCACTGATGCTGCAATATTTAATGTTCTCCGAGCTTTCCAACTTTCATCACAGGCTTTCTCTTCTCAGTGGCGCGATGATTTATTGAGAGCCATGGGGTGGTGTCACGCACCGCCTCACTGTGCATAACCTTGGGCTGACATCATCCCACTGAGTACCAAGTTAAAGCCAGGTTGGGACAAATCAGTGTCACTTCAAGTGTATCCCATGAGCTTGTGATGTGAAGGTGTAGGTTGGAGCCAGAAGAAGGTTTGGTCTCAAACAAAGCAGGAACTCGCTCTCATGCCAAAGTCATGTCCTAAACGCTGCCAACACATTTTCTCTATGAAGGAGGCCATTCTTTATGTTTTAATACTAGGCAGTGAAGTGGTTAGTACTCCCACTTATCGGAAGAAACCATTGAACTTTAGAGGCATGCCAAACTTGGGTATTCACAACAGTTCGACAGATAACTGGAGCAGAAATTATGCATCACTGGAGAAGTGTGGCTCCTTTGATTTGCACAGAATCAGTGATCTTCATCAGTGAAACGCTAAGGATTTATTCCAGCTTTGTTTGCTGGTTCAAAGTGTAAAGATAAGGGCTGGGCAATGATTGAAAATTGTAGTCAAAATTATTCTCATGATTTCCCTGCTTGATAACAGTTAACTGCATTGCATCTGCAAAATCCAAAAATGAATCCAAAACCAGTATGTAGTGCACTTTTATTGAAATATTCACCCAAATGAACAAAAGCATCAAAACCATTTTGTGCAAACACTATTAAAATCAGCACTTGTTAAACAGTAACCTTTAAATAACATTCAGTGAAAATCTACTTAAAAAATGTAATACAAAAATTCCAGCCTCTTGCCACTGCCTTTAAGTTATCCTGATCATTATGAAAAAAAGTAAACACATTCTACATATAAAATCCTGAGAATCCACAATGAAAACAGTGAAACAGACAATTTCTGAAGTAACAGCAGAAACGTTTCTATTTCATTATGGAGAAAGAAAAGAAAAAGTGAAGCACAAAACCCTTCACTGCTGGGACTTTTCTTACAGGGGACTTGAATGGTGGTCTGCAGCTATCCATGTCGCTGTGGCATTTGTTAGCTTCTCCTGTTTTTGTTTATCAAAACTTCTCCTGCATGCTGCATTTAACATGGTCTGCCTCACTATACTGTCTGCTTTGTTGAACGGTTTTCTTATATACACAGTGTGCTTCGAATTAAGGTGATATTTTACACTGTAGGTACTCTTGTAACAACACAATTCAGCTCAGCAGTAGCTACAAACGACTTTGTTTCTGTCAAATCTGCTGTCTGAAAGTACCATATAATGAAAATGACCATGGAGAAGTCCTGTAGCGTTAACCTTCTTCTCTATGCTTGTTCTGTTTACTTCAGCATTTTCTCTTTTTTTGATTTTATAGTGCCGCGGCCACCAGCAAGAGACATTTAGAAAATAAAAGCATGGGAATGATATGTGCTAACGGCAATAAAAAAACTATCTGCGTGGAAAGATTGATGGGTTAAAGTGAAAACAACACATTAACTTAAACAGTCCAAGTAAAAATCTATCGTTAGCTTTACTAATACCTACAATATTAGCATATGTAGCAAACAGGGGACCAGTGGCTAACCTGCAAAATTTAACCTACAGTGATAAATCATCCAGCGTAAAGTTGAAGAAAACCTTTTTGAGACATATATTCACACTAATTTTTCAATTGTTCAGTGTGATCCTTCCTCACAAATGCAAACCACCTGTTTGCCTTTTAGGTTACACTGACTAGTGCTGGTTTTACACACAAATACTATCACTATGTGAAAGCAAAGACCAATACTTATGCTCATGAGTTAAAGCAGGCTTACAAGAATCATCTCCTCCTCCCCTGCTCACATACCTCAGGTTCCCGCCCAGCATCAATTATTCAAATATTAATGAGTCTTACTGCACTTACTGCATTCAAAGAAAAACAGGGACTTTAGATGAGAAAAGGATCACCAGTCTTGTATAGAAAGCTGCTGCTGCAAAATCTCTGCAAGTGTTTGACCCAGTAGCCCCCCCCACACACAAACACACTCACACTCAAACACACTTAACATAAGCCATTCATCAAACACTGACAATAAGACAAATGAGCCTTCCATTACTGATAACCATCAAAGATTAAAATTCATCGTGTGTGTGCATACGAGCGTGCATGGAGGCCTTCAAGTTTGTCTCTGCACACGAGTGTTACGTGAAAGTCCCCATGAAAGTGCCCAGGATCAACACACCCCCTAATTTTATCGCCATGTCTCTCGCCTGATGGAGGCATGGAACACTCCTTCCTCGCTTTGATCCACGAACCTGGATTTCTGTTCAGGTTGGGTCTAAAGACTCTGTGAATGATGAACGAATGCGCTTCGACTTTATACGGCTACAGCGGCCCGACTGCAGGAACAGGCGACCATGGCTCAGGTTGGCCAAAGGTCGGCGATTCGATCCCCTATCCGACCCAGTCCATGAGTCAAAGCGTCCTCAAGCACTCTCAACCAACAACCCAACATATTGAAGTGACCCCCCCCCCCCCCACACACACACACTAACAAAAAAGTTCCCAACTTTCTTTGGACCTCAAGCTGTTTGTCTCCACACACAAAAACAAATGGGAAAACAGTTCAGATTGACGAGCCGTGCACACACTTTTGCCACATGGCCTGTAATGGTCCAGGAAGAAGTGCTTGAGCCAGCAAATTATGGAGAGCCAGAGAAAGAGGGAGAAAGATGGGGAATATGCTGCAACTGGCACTTGACAGCTTGGCTCTATTTTTAACGTGGGGAGGAGGTAAAAGACAGACGAGCGACAAGTTTCGGCAGTTCAGGGGAGCTCTGATCGCCTCCCCCGGGGTCTCGCCATGTGATGTCTTGTTCGCTGACAGGTAGCGTCAGGAGAGAAGGACTTGACACAAGCCAGGATTCCTCTATGGGCCTGCAAACACTCAGTCATTAAATGCGATCTATAAAGTTGGGTTTTATTCTTCCACAATTGTGATCATGGAGGAGGTGGATGGGAGAACTCCTGAGAGTGATTACAGATCAGACGAGACTCGCCTTTGCGTCCTCCCTTCCTGAGGATGTGTATTTGAAGGGAGTGAAGTCAATGTGTGCTGCAGCATGCAGGGATGGATGGAGAGGGGGGGGATATATAGCTCTGCCATCATGATTAAAGTGTTCCCATCCAGGGAATTGGCGGTAGTGTTGCAGGGCGCTGCGTGGGGGTTTGCGATTAACATTAAGGGAGAATGAAGACGGCGTGGGGTCAGGGAACGTGTTGCATCCAAATGAGGATTTTCATTACGCATGACAGCATGATAAAGACATTTAATAAAGCGTCTGTGTATATAGGTACAGTATGTATGTGCCTGTAAGTGCACGGCACCCTGCTGAAGAAATAACGTTTCGTTCTCATCCTTCTCAGTGTGCAGCGCTGCGAGTGGATGCAGACTCGGCTCAGTCGTGTGCCAAAACCTTCTCAGTCAATAATCCAATGAAGAACAAAAGTACTTCTTCATGGCTTGAATCAGAGTTACTAACTGCTATCATGCAGAATACAAATGGAATCATTTAAAAATAGTATTTCCAGAAATAATGATACTACTAATAAAAACACACAAGTTTTTTTATTCCTTCCATATTTCAGAGATAATCTCGTGCAAAGAAATATAAACAGTTTCACCATGTGAAATCTGCTAAAGATGTGAATAAAGAGTAAACAAACCAGGATACAATAATGGTTTGTTTTATTTTCAGTAAATAAATATATGCAGGTATCTGTATCTGCAATCTGCCAATAGAGTGAACAAGTAAATGATTAAACTAATTTATAACTGAAAGAACAAAATAAGAGTAGCTCCAAAGAGAAAACCGAATGTTTGTCCCTTTCTTACTGAGCAGTCTAACGGAGGTACAGTGGGTCATCTTGAAGTACCAGTGTTGCTAGTTTAATTCCTTTCTCCTCCTGTGCGTGTTCAGGTGTTATTTCACTGAGCCCCGAGTTGCTTTTAACAGCCATCACTGCCAATGTGCAAATGTGAGTAGTTTTCTAAAACTGCTCCAGCTAAAAGAAGCTGCTTGAAAAACAATGTCTTACAAAGTTAGTGGGTCAACATTGACATCATATTAAGAGTCACAACTCGGATCAAACATACAGTAATTGTATGACTGCAGTGACTAAAAATACATTAACCTTATTCACCAGCTTGCATCAAAGCTCCCACTGAAGCTTCTTGATATTAGGTGGTCTAAGGCTGAAAACAAAACACCAGCATTGACATTAAAGTGAAACTGGTTCGTGTGCTTGTGGTAGAGTTTGGTTGGTTGAGTGTGTTTCCGCATTCAGTATAAAAGTGTGTTTTTGCAGTTGCGCCATTTTGGCATTTTCAGACATGTCTCAGGCTTTGTGTACCAAATTGCAGAAATGCCATTTGAAATGCCATGAAAACAAAACAGAGAGCAGATCTGAACCAACCTGAAGTTTGCTTCTGAAGCGGCTTTGTGACATAATTATTTGGTTATCTGACAGGAAACCTTAAGGACTTCCTCTGTTTTTTTGTTAATGTGTGTATGGATGTGTTCTAGTTAAATCATATAACTGGATTTAACTTGCTACTATGTTAAATGAGTGACCGATTTGAATGGAGTGGTGGATGCTTCCTTCATTCACCAGTGCTGCCAGTTAGCACAGTGAGGTCAGCATGGAGCTCACCGGGGAAATGAGTCCGCCTGCTGTCAGCCTGACCGAGGGTCCGTGGGGAGCCGCCAAACACGCTCATGTCTCAGATCCCATATCCAGTAGAAATCCTTCGAAATGGAGCTTTGTTCGATTCACAACTTGTGAAATTACTGTATTTGATTGGAATAATTTGTTAACAAGAATGAAACAAACCAAGTTTATAAACCCAGCAAGAGCAACCGCATGTTCCCATTAGCTCCGTTAGCGAGGCAGAGTGGCTTCAATTGAAGCACTATTGCTGAACATTGCTTTGCATACAAATGACATCCTACACAATCTGGGTCGCCATGACAACCATACTTATGTAGAAACGGTACTCAACAGTAATACAGAACGACCGAGTTGAGTTCAGGTGAACAGTACTAAAAGTTTGGGATGGAAAAGCGTCATTTAATACTAATATTCCAGAGTGTGTTGCTAACAATAGAATCTAACCGCTGAAGTAAGCTTGATCTGTGCCTTGTGAAAGAGTTGGATTGCTTTTGAGCCATACTTTTTCTGCTCCAGTCATCTGTATAACAGTTGTGAACACAACTTGTCTTATGACTTGACCAGTCCAGTATTTTATCATGAATGGAATTTTTTGGGGCCTTTTCTGGGCCCACAAACTTGTACAGCCAATGTGCCCTTCAAATTAAAAGCACGGATAAATTATGGGATCTGACTGGACAGCACTGTTCCCTGGGAACGCTGTCCCACAACATAGATTTATTGCCATGGAACGCAGAGATAGGTACTTGAAAAACTAGTGTTCCATCAGTATTATGTTCCGTCCTAATTTCTTTGTAACTCGCCACATATTCACTCCTGTTGAGAACTGTACAAATATGCACACAGGAAGTCACTTTCAGAGGAAATCATGTTGGTTGGGTATACAAAAATAAAGCACCCAGGGGTCAATTGCCCACCTAATGTAGATTACCAGTTGCCTTCGGGGTGTCATGCACACATTCACAAAAAACAGTCCTTGGAGTGAAAATATCTGCATCAAAATGTGAAGCCTAATTACTCATAATGTCTGCACTTAATGGCTTCTCACGGATGGTTGGCCTGAAGAAATCGGTGGACATAATGACCGGTCACTAACACTCCAAACGTCAATGATGACACTTAGCTGAAAGGCTTTCTGTCTATGGGCGCTTTAAACACCCGGAACAGGAGCAGCAGGCTTGGACATGAGAGAAGCCCATTGCTCTTCTATGGCGAGCACCCCCCCCCCCCGACTTCCAAGCTGCGAAACCGAGTCAGCAATAAGCCAGACGGTCTCAAACCCAGACTTAATCTTGATAGATCCTGGTTAGCATTCTCCTTTCCTGTCGCCATTGTTTCTGGCTGCAGAATCAGAAAATATCACTTGCATCAACCAACCCTGCATTCCGTGGGGGGCGGCTCGATGACTCTCACGACCAATAATGGTTGCATGTGCTGGACTGAGGCTGGACCTGAGTAGCATTGAGCGGCAGATATAGGCGCCTCAAGAGGGGATTTACTGGGAGCTGAAGGGATGCCTGTTTTTTGAGGAGCGAAATAGCACCGTTGGTGCCAAATCATACAACCCAGACTGTCCCTTTCAGAAAATTACCCTAAAACAACATGTGTTGACAAAACCTCCTTCGATGGGGTTTCGCAGATAGCGTCCTCCCAGTAGAAATGACCTCATATGTCAATCTTCCTAATAAAAATTTTATTGTTTTGGTTAATTGCTAAGTGATCTCATAGGATTATGAGTCGCTCTATTTCCAGAGAAGAATGACAGAGTTGTGCACGTCTGCAGAACAAAGATATGTTGAATCTCCATGCCTCAAAAGACAGTATTTTAACACAGTTACGTTGACTAGCCAGAGCTCCGTTACCACGATAACAACCATCATCAGATTTAGACTCTGAAAGCACTCGAAGAGGCCTGATGAAGAGGATGTATCGCAATCATGAGTGGCTGAGTTTGCTGAGACTTTTCCTGGACTCTGGTGCTTTTGGGCCTTTGACTTGCCACCAGGTTGATTTTGAGGTCCAATCATTGAGTAGAAACTTGGGCGGTTGCCAGCAGGAGACGCTAAGAAAATGGCCGGATTCCCTAATGGTCGGTGTGGGGGACTTCCTGTCTGGCCAAATCTTCTCTGCACAGTTTCATGCAACAGAAAACAAGCAAAGAAAAAAAAGACCACATAATATCTCTGGTACAGTGCAGAAAGGCTTCATATAAGTACATCGCTTTGCATCATCTTATTTGTACTCTTCAAAATATGTGTTTTTTTTGTTTGTTGATGCCACAATAAATTACTGCCCAATCTCAGCCTAAATAGGAACTAGATTATCAATGATTATCAAACATTTTCAGAACGTTCGAATGGTTCACGTCGAAGCACGGGTGTGGGGCCGTGGCATCTGCTCCCAATTTGCAAAAGAGGGTTTTGCTAAAAGTGCTCAATTTGATAGCAGCTAAACGTGCTTTTCCTCTGAGAGGCGGAGTCATTTGATAATGAAGAGAAGGTTAAAAAAAGAGAAATCCAATTGAGACATTTCAGCCCGAGTGGGCATATCAGTCAAAAAAAGAACAAGGAGAGGAGGTGGGCGACAACACAGGGGGTGTTTTTAAGAAATAGCAATTATACTGCACATGATGGAACATGGGGAGGGTGTTGTTGGTGGAGGGGGGCTGAGCCTCTGAGCCATTATCGGAGATAATGACATCAACTGAGCTCTCACTGGAATGTAGTTCTGTGTGACAGAAAAATAGATAAGCGCTTATAATTACATAACCACCCAGGGAGGAAAATAAGAACCAAAATCAGATGGGGAGCAAGAGATGGAGGTAGAGATTGGGTGGGTGGTGTGGGGGTGTTACTTGGGGAAAAAAAAAAGTGGGGAAGGGAATGTGTGTGACTGAAGAGCAAAGATGAAGGCCCTAATGCTCATTGTAAACGCGTATATCGAAAGATACACTTGAACACTTGCTCAAACACGTGTAAAACACCAAGCGAAGGAAGGCTCACACTCTCGCAAACGGCGGTATAACAAAAGCACCCCCCCCCCCCGCGATGTAACCTTCCAGGCTGACCTGAGACTCTGATGCTGATGAGATGCTAAAGCCGCAGTCCTCGGGAGAGATGGGGGGGGGCTCAGACTATATGATGAAAAGGAAAAAGGGCATGATGGGAAAGGTGGAGGGGGCAGCTGTGGATGGTCTGATGGTGATAAAAGATAATGAACAGAAACGGGAGCGCCAATAATAAAAAGATCTATCCTTAAATTGTTTACTCTGTCAGTCGACACAATGTAAAAAAAAAAGATGGTAATAATGAAATGGATTGCCGCGAGGAGGCAGAGGAACATTTAATGCGGCAAGTTGTGAGATGACGGGGGGGGGGGGAGTGTCCTGCCCTCTGGAACATCAATAGCATGAGTGATGAGGGAGGGGGATCGATCGAGCGGCCACTTTTTCGCGCTGCTGGGTGCGGGAGTTTAAGGACTGCAACCTTGGCTCACACTAGTCCCGTATGAACCACCCCAGTCTAACCTGCAACTCAAATCGCAGGGGCTAAGAGGCACGATGCTCAGACACCCCCCCCCCGGCCCATAATCAGCCAAAATGCTCAAACAGCAGCAGAACAACAGCAGGGCTACTTTGTTAATTTATTTACAAGAGTATCACACAGGGAAGGGGTGAGGGAGAGAGGGAGGGAGGGGGGAGGGAAGACTCAGAGTGAAGGTGGCGACATTTCTGCAGGAGCATCTTTCTCTGCAAGGCTTCGCTCAAGACTGATTAAGTCACCCCACAGTGTTTGTTCCGAGGCAGGAAATGTGGCATAGGGACGAGAAGACGCAGCTGATCCTCAGTGGACTCCTCCAGGAGCAGGAGGATGTCCTTGTGCAGGAGGAGCAGCATTGCCACGAGCAAGGCTTATGGGATTTCTACCCTAAATCTTTTGAGTATCATTCTATAAATAAATTACAGTTTTTCTTGTTGTTTTTTACAGTACGCTGTCTGTCCAATTGCAGCTTTTGCCTTTATACTCGAGCGGACGTGTTGTAAAAAAAAGGCGGATGTGGTGCCTCCCTCCGCGCTGCACTGCAGCAGCGGCTGGTTGTTGGACAGCCCCTTATACAGTCCTAATGAAAAAGTTTGGACACCTCTGATCATTTTTGAAGATATTACTGCATAAATCATTGTTTGTTTGGATCAGCAGTTTCAGTTTAACATATCATATGAGAAGTGAAATGAGGTTTATAGGATTTACAGACAGTGTGCAATAGTCACTTCAACAAAAGTAGGCAGGTGAATAAATTTGGGCACCCCAACAGAAAAACCCATCAAGATTTAGAAGATCCTCCTTTTGCAGGAAAAAAAGCCTCTGAAAGCTCCCTTTCACTTCCAATGAGGGTCTGGTTTCTGGTTGGAGGTATTTTTGACCATTCTTCTTCACAACACATCTCCTGTTTAGTCAGGTTTGAGGGGTTTTGGGCAAGGACAGCCCGCTTTAAATCACACCACAGATTCCAGAACATTGTACTTGTTCATCTGCATGAATGCCTGAGTAGAATTTGAGGAGTGTTTAGGGTCGTTGTCTTGTTGAAGTCTCCAGCCGTGGTGCAACTTCAACTTTGTCACTGATTCTTGAACACTGGAAGAATCTGCTTAAATTGACTGGAATCCTTGCGACCTTCAACTTTAACAAGATTGCCAGTACCAGCACTGGCCACACAGCCCTACAGCATGGAATCACCACCAAATTTTACTGTGGGTAGCAAGTGTTTTTCATGGAATGCTGTGTTCTTTTTCCGCCATGCATACCACCCCTTGTTATGTCCAAATAACTCAATTTTAGTTTCATCAGTCCAAAGCATCTTATTCCAAAATGAAGCTGGCTTCTCCAAATGTGCTTTAACAAACCTTAAGCGACTGTTTGTGGCATGTGCGCAGAAAAGGCTTCTGCCACATTACTTTCCCATACAGCATCTCAAATCAATAAAACAAGGGTGCCCAAATTTATGCATCCACCTACTCTTATTTAAGTAATTTTTTCACACTTTCTGTAAACCTCACTTTCCTTTTCAAATATCATTGTGTTTGACTGCTGTAGGATATATTTAACTGAAATTGCTGATCCAAACAACCAATGATTTATAAAGGAAAATCTTGAAAAATGATCAGGGTGGCCCAAACCTTTTCATACAACTGTTAAGTCAGTGTCCCAATGACTCAGAGATGTGGTCCCCATTGGGTGGCCGTATACCAAGCAGCAAACAGAAGAAGGTGCCACTGTCGAGTGAAGTCAAGATGGGAGGAAAAAAAAGGCAGACACAGAGGATCACCACTGGTCAGCCCAGAGCTGCCAATCTACCTATTTTCAGTCAACGCCTGAGTCCAAGTAACCAATGGATAATGCCAAAATTGGTCAACAGTCAGGCTTTGTGGAAGCAGTTGTAACAGGATGTACCTTCAAGTTGGGTGAATGCAACTTATGCCGGGCTCACACCTAACAATTTTCACAGTGGCAGACTAAAAGCTCACAGTCTTTAGGAGTCCCACTGGGGTCGCGATGTGCTCCCGTCATTTCGATCGTTAAGTTTGAGGTGGTAATCTGCAGTCTGCGACCACGTTCCATAGCAGACTTTATCGAGTCTTTCGGCTTGCGATAATATCAAAAGTGCTTATTATCGCAGGTCGCAAGCTAGTCTGCAACTAAACTCTCAAAACTAGTCGTTAGATGTGAGTTGACAGTCTTTTCAGAGTCTTTTCTCAGTCTTTTCAGTCTTCTGGTGTGAGCCCAGCATTAACTGACCATTTAAGTTTCATGTAGCTGTAAGAAAAACCTGTTGTCAGCGTGTTCGTTTCAGTTCGCCCAGGCTTCCTCATGTGTTTTCTGTTCTGAGTGGTACTGTTGGAGGTGTTCTCTCTGGTCATGTACTGCTTGATCTTGTGCATTCTGACTCTCCTGATCAGAAGGCTGAAGGCTCCTAATCCTTCGCAGCGAACAGCGCCGCTTGATCATTACCCACATCCTGCTTAAGGCACCTATTCACCCATCACCAGCACAGTCAAGTCAAACAGCATTAAAAAAACACGACTGAACTGAAATATTAGACAAACACGCCACAGCAGACATACTTAACACCCCCCCCCCCCCCCCACACACACACACACACACACACACACACACACTAGTCACCCACTTTCTGGAGGATTTTTCACGATTTGCAGAACATTTCTCAGCGGGAGGATGCTGGAGTGATTTTCTTTGGAGCTCCACATTTTGACAAGCAGATTATTCTGAAGCAGAAATGAGCATCCTGGTCTGCATGTGTCATCTAAATGCAACATGTTCACAGCTGTTCCCTCGGCTTAATACAAGAAAGTCAGGAAGAGGGAACAGATGACAAAAAGTCACAATTCCCCCTGAACGGTGCGCCCAAAGAGGGGGGGGGGGGGTCTTTCCTGAGTAGTGACTGAAAGTGGCAAGAGGCATAAACTGTCCCCATGCTCTCCACTTCAGAGTAGCCTTTATTGTCATTGGACCGGGGTGGACCAATGAAATTGCATTTACCTGTCCAAGGTTACAAACAACAAACAATATGACATACAGGACTGGAGGATGTTTCGGCAGCCATACTACAGTGCACCATCCACAGATTCATGGTGAAAAGTCAACATTGGGAGAAAAAATAAACCCTCTGTCAAGCCCATGAAAGGGGACATAGCAGTGAAAACAAAAAACACCTTGTAGCACAGATACAGACAAGTTACAATACGAATAATGAATGACGACGGCAGAGCATCTATCTGCAGTTCATCCAGAGCAAAGTTGCAGAGGAGCTGCTCCAAGGTCACTATAGGGGAGCCAGATTAGGATAAGGAAGATTTTTTTGTTCCAGGCAGGACATGTTTACGTCCGCCTACAGTCCTCAGCAGGTCTCACAGTGGCGGTTCCAATTCATCTGAATCTTCATGTTAGTAACCCCCAATCTAAGTACCCAACTTGACAATGCTGTCCGACATCGTCCCGAGTTTGCAACACAGAGCATCCTGTCTTCGAGTCATCTTGCTCGAGTGTTGACGGTTTGGAGAAACAGCTCGGACGGCAGCCTGCTCACAGCTGCCTCTAGCTCTTGAATTTTCCGGTAACCCAGGAATCCACCAGCTGCAACTAGTTAATGGGCTAGACCAGGTTTTGGTACCGCTCGAGGTGGCAAACTTTGGTAATAATTTTTGAAAATGTCCATGTCCGTAGATGATATTATGGTATAACAGACATTTCTGAGTGGCAGCTGTATCAGAGTAATCTGCTCATCAGGTGAACCACCCCCAAAAGGAAACTTCATTTCAAAATTTTGGTGCATATAATGGTTTCGGCTCACAGTATAAATATTGTTTTACCTTTCATAATATTAAGCTTGGTATAATTTTAAAGGGGACCTTCTTGGCTTTCAATTAAGTCCATTTGTGTATCTTTGTGATAAATAGTGAAGCAGCCGTCTCTTCAAACAGTGACACATTTTTTTCTTGATTTGCACCTCAAGTGTATATTTCTTATTTTGCATTGTGGCATCGAGGAATATCAGGGATACAAAACACAGAAACTAGAATATTCACAGGACTATAAAGATTCAAGAAATGATATGCTGATATTATCTCACAGTGAGACTTTATTATGAGCCATAAACTACAAAAAAATGACTTTCTCAGAAATCCTATTTTAAATGTAGTTTTGAGTAGATTTGAACCGCTATATCACAGGGGGAAAAATATGTTATTTTTGTAAAATAACAATTTAATTTTTTGTAAAATAAATAAATAAATAAATGATAATACAAAAAACAAACATTACAAATAAAAGTAATTTTCAATATTCAAAATGTTTTCTTTTTCATAAGAAATTTAGGAAAAATTTCCAAACACAAAAAATGGGGAACACACTTTACTGTTTAACACACTGTATCTGTAAAGAGCTACTCACAATATTTAGTGCCTTTATCTTCGACCACTCATTCATTTCAACTAGTCTGCTTTGACCTTGCTTCATCAGGATGGAGGTTTTTGGTGAGCCTCAAGTAATGAAAATGACTAATCTCACTTCCAGATTTGTTGCCTCAATGAACTTCTTAAGAATTGTCCATTTCAAGGAATCAACCATGAAGCACTAAAGACAAAAGCTGGAGAGTGAGTTTGCTGGTGCCTTGCACATTTTCCCTGACTAAAAAGGAAAACTTCTCTTCTATCCAGATATCCTGTTCATGGGGAAACTGGCCAAACAAAATCAGTTTTTCAGAAATGAACTACAGGCCCTGAAAAGTGTCGGTGCTCAAGATGTCATAGCAAAAACAGCCATCAAACAGAGCAGATACCAAAAGCCAAGATATTTCTCAAGTGTGACCACCTGAAATCAAACCAGAAGTGAATTTCCTATCACTCCAGAGTGTAGTGTTTACTCAGGAACTGAAGATCCTGACAATACATCCCAGAGAGTTAATTAGCTTGTGCAGTCATGTGGCCATCCCTTCATACTGTTTCCATGTGTTACAACGGTATACGATATTACGGTGACCAGGCCCGTCACAGGAAAGGTGAGAGGCCCTGTGCAAACATAAAATGCGAGGCTTCGCATTTTGATCTGGATGCACTTTAGGGAAGGGGGGGGGGGGGGCTTGAGGCGCGAGACCCCCTCGTGGCTCGATGCCCTGTGCAGTTGCCTAGTACGCACAACCCTTGCAACGGCTCTGACAGCGACCATTTAAAAATGACAAACAACTCAGGCATCACTAAACTATTGGCTTGTGCCAACACCATTCAGAAATTGAATAGCAACCACTAATAATGAAAAAATAACAGTGTTATGTGCACAATATTAATAACTTATTAAAAAGAACTTAAAAAGTGCACATCGCATTCATGACGGCAATGACGATAATGAAACTGATACTGTTGCTATTGAAAGACACTGCTGGTATACCAAAACCCTATGTGGCATTGCTGGATGGAGCGACACATGACGTCCCAGATCTGCTCAATTGGATATAGGTCTGGGGGACAGGCGGGAGGGTCAAAAGCATCAAGGCCTTCGTCTTACAGGAACTGCTGACACATTTCAGAGACTTTTCCATGTTGCACGTAGTGGAATGTTCCACATTGCCATGGCAGCACGCGTACAAGCAGTAACTCCTCTTGCTCCTGAAAATACGATGCTTTTGTTTTTTGTGTACCAAGTACAAATGTGTTTGTCCATCATCATCTTCATCGCACCCTCAAGTCCTCAGGCACACATACTCTCGAAGGTTTCTGCTCAACATCTACAGAAACAAAGACATAACTCCAGCGGTCGTGGAAACATTACGGTAAATGTTACAAGACTATGGTTTGCTCAGGAGACCTGCCAAACCCCTGACCCCCACCCCTGCACCCAGGCCACCATGGAGACGCCATGGATGAAACCTGAGAAAGCAGAAGAGGGGGAAGCGCGGAGGTATCTGGATTAGTCACCAGACCACACCGGCCGGCTATCCCGTCCATCATCCTAGCCAACGTACACTTACTAATCCGTCACTATGGGTCACAGGAGGTGCTGGAGCCTATCACAGCTGTTTACAGGCGAAGGCAGGGTACACCCTGGACAGGTCGCCAGTCCATCATAGGGACCAACAACCATTCAAACACCCAGTCACAGCTACGGACAATTTGGAATCACCATTTCACCTTATGCATGTTTTTGGACTGTGGGAGGGAGCCGGAGTACCCGGAGAGAACCCATGCATGCACAGGGAGAACATGCAAACACCACATAAAAAGGCTGCAGCTGGGCATGAACCCAGGACCTTCTTGCTGTGAGGCGAGAGCGCTAATCACCACACGAACCTGCAGCCCCAATAAACCATGGACTTTCATGATCTTTAGACCAATACTCTCCCACTGAGCCATTTGTCCTGGGTATTACAGTATGTATGTATGCATGTATGTATGTATTTATTTATTTATTTATTTAAATGATTATCATTTTCATTCTATTCTCTGCACTGTGGGTCCGAGATCATCTATGTTGTATGTTAAGCATATAGCATATTTGACAATAAAGTTGACTTTGACTTGACAAGAGGTCCAGCATTGTCTTGCATTAGGAGGAACCCAGGATCAACCACACCAGTATATGGTCTCACAATGGGTCCAAGGATCTCATCTCTGTACCTGATGGCAGTCAGACTACCTCTGGTGAAATCAGCAGAAACCTGATCACCATAAATCCGAATATGTATAGGTCCTTCACATCCTCCACGGAGAGAGCAGAAAGGCATAAACCCTCCATTCCTTCCAGGAATCCATCAAGTAACCTGCAGGGTGAGTCCCAGCTGGACAAGATGCAGCCCCCCGCACCCTGTCTAGATGCAGCCCCCCGCACCTCGAAAAAAATCTTGTCAATGGCATTGAGAGACCAGCCAATCAGATCCATAGTTGATGTTTTAAGATTTAGGAGGAAAAATGCAGAGAGAGGATCTGAGATGAGGCAGGACGAAGATAGCAGGCAAGCAATACAGACAGGGTCGGGAGCAGAGAGAAGCATGCTGCACTCATTGAGAGCCGGAAGAAAGTCCGAGCAGCCCCTCTGCACTGTTTCTGCCTCATTGAGAACACCAATAAAGCCTGTGATGGCCCGCAGGCCTGGACTTATTTGTGTGTTTTTAATGAGTTTTTCACCCTAGCTGCCAGTGTCACCTCGACCACAATTACCCCAACAGGTTTCCATTGGACAACCTTAATCACTGTATTTTCCGCACGATAAGGCGCAACGGATTATAAGGCGCACCTTCAATGAATGGCGTATTTTAAAACTGTGTTCATATATAAGGTGCACCGCATTATAAGGCGCATAGGATAGATGCTACAGTAGAGGCTGGGGTTACTTTATGCATCCATTAGAAGGAGCTGCGCAAAAGGGAATGTCAGCAAAACAGTCAGATAGGTCAGTCGAACTTTATTAATAGATTACAAACCAGCGTTCTGACAACTCCATTCACTCCCAAAACGAACAAGCACTCTTCTTTACTTGACGCAGGTCATCTTGTTGCTTCCTCCACCTCCGCACCATTGATTCGTTAATGTTAAATTCTCTCGCTACTGCTCTATCCCCGTGTTCTACTGCATGAATGATCACCTTGAGTTTAAACTGCTCACTCCCCGGCTGGCCACGGGCGGCGGCGGCTGCGCCAGCGTGAGTGCGGCGGGAGCGGCAGAGGAGCTATCCGCTCTCTGTCGTCGCCGCCGCGGCACTCACGCTGCTCGGTCGCCAGCGCCTCGCGCAGTCATATATCCCAGCATTAACCGTGCGCTTGAAGTTGGCGGCTGTTTACCATCGTTGCGAGACCTGTTGTGGTTCAATATTGGTACATATATAAGGCGCTCCGGATTATAAGGCGCACTGTCAGCTTTTGAGAAAATTGGAGGTTTTTAGGTGTGCCTTATAGTGCGGAAAATACGATATGTCTCTGATAATGTCACAGGAACTTTTCACTCTGCACAGGTATCACTGGCTGCCTGGGAATAAAATAATGAATCTGCACTTGCTCTCTGGCCACAACCAAAAAGAGACAAAAAATTATCCGGATTCTCAGTTTGGATCAGGTATTTATTGTGTTCGACACTCATACTCTTACAGTTATAACAATCTGACGGCTAATGGATGAAGCTCTCAACTTATCTTTCTATCCTCACACCTGTACTTGACATTTACTACATTTGGCTCCAAGTGAACATTTAGACATTCAACAGTGTGAACGCATGTTTGACCTTTCTGTTCAGGGGTCACATGCAGCCCAATAGGATTCAAAGCTAAAAAACGATATTGACCTTTAACTGACGAAAACTCTTCCTTTCGTGATAGCAAATCAACTAAATAACATCCAAAAACTGTCTTACTTTAACAAAACTTTAGACTTTTATTCTTGTGGTAAGCTAGCTTTAGCTAATGTTTTTTCAATGGCATTGTTGCCACCTGCTGTTCAGACCCCAAACTACAGAAGAGAGTGTCGACTAAGAGTATATGAGCATCAGGAGTACAACAGGCTTGAATGATCCCAAACTGTCCTAACTCGCACCGGAATGCATCATGCCAACTGAGCATCAGCAGGATGTCCTGCATAAACTTTAAACGTCCAACTGGATTCACATCACGATGTGTGGGGGCTACTCCGGCAGCAAGACAGACCCTCACAGAATTAGGTTAGAATACGGTTGGCATCATAACCGATGGTGCACACACAAAAGGATGTCACCTTGAGAAGCATCATGTCATACTCTCGGTTTCGATATGTAACGACAGGACACTGTGTAGCATGACATAACATGGCAGGAGTGTTATAAGATTTCATGTATGATACATGACACCACTCCCACTGTTCCCTCACTTGCAACGGAGACAGAATCCTGCCGACATCAAAAGAAACACTCACATATTTATGAGGTGTATTAAGGGGCTTCAGATCAAACAGGCAGCGGTGCCACGTTCCCCCAATAGAGCTGTCCCGCGCAGATCCCCAGCGTCAATATCACAGCAAACCTGAGTACATTTTAAACGGAGTGTCGCAGCTGAAATTAAGCCCGTCAGATGCCGATCCGCCTGCACCTCAGCTGACTTTTGTTCATCACAGCCTGCTGCTGCAAAGCTGCTTTGCATCAGAATAGCTGGGCTATGTGTGTTGGTGTGTGGGGGGCTGTTATCAGTTTGGGAAGTCTGGAAACAAGCAAAGAGCGCACTCAGACTCCCAGTCTCCCAAATTAACCTTTGGGACTCTTGAGAACAAGACATGAGTGAGTCCTAAACTGTGATTGGAAGCCAGAGTCCAGTTTGCAGGTAATTTTGTTTCATGTGTGTTGTTGTGAGATGTGATTAGGAAAAAGAACAGGGTTACCACAGGCTGGGTTGATGACTTACAGCAAGTCATTAACTGTAGCAGGCAAAAGTTACCAGTTACTCCAATAAGCCTACACGGTTTGAGATGTCCTCCTGCATTAATCTACTTTCTAACCCGTTCATACAATTTCATTCAAGCTTTCCAACATGTGCATTAATCCCTTTTCTTGTGTTTATCAGCTTACGTAATGAGAAAAGCCTTTCATACAAGAAGTGAACACACCGAAGTAAATTCAGCTGGAAGCTCTGTGGCGGTTATGTTGGAGTTATGCGGCTGTGGCATTATGCCGTGTTTCTCCCGTGGAGCGGCCAGGGTCGCATCTTAGACAGAGAAGTTGCGACATCTCAAAAGCTCCTTTTAAAACACTAAAAGGTGTCAAGGAGAGACTTTGTCCTAACAAAACCACTCAAAACGCTGTAGCACATAGACCAGGCCTGTTGGATGGGCCAACATTGCTGTCAGTAACAGAAAAGAAGACAGCGCATGGTGCAAAGACAGTGCAAAGACACAGACTCAGTACCACTCACACTCACATCTGTGGACGATGTAGAGTCACCAACTAACTCATTTGCATGTTTTTGGACTGTGGGAAGAAACTGGAAGACACGCTGAGCCCCCCTGAAGAGTGTACCAGCTTCCTGTTGGGATCTGCTGATTTACATAATAGCCACATTAGCTTGGCTGAAACAAAAAAAAATCACCAGAATGTGTATACTTGATTTCGGGAATTTCAACTTTCACATAACTGAGGGAGAACACACGAGACGAAATTGTGAGCCAAGCTTCGCCATTGATTCTACCAACCACACGTTCTGCTACTGCTGAAGCCTCAATAGGTCTGACTACACCAAAATTGTGCACTTTCACTCTCAACAACTGGTTGCAAGAGCACTCAATCACAAGAGTCGACAGGTAACACAACAAGAGCGGCTCAGTGGGGTTTGAATGACAACACAAAGCCTGGGTGCCTGTGTCTGTAACCGAGCTCGAAATGCCACTCGGCCACAAAAGCTCACAGCAATGCACTGTAGCCATGTATATCCCAGCTGAATGACTGGCTGAGAGATAAACTCCGAGCGAGTCCTTGAGGGAAACAAAAAAAAAAAACTGGAGGAGGGAAGAAGATGACAAAAAACAGCGACGAGAATCACAAAGACAAGTACAAAGGCAGAACATGATTACAAGTTGCACCGACACTTGAGGAAGAACACATAGATTATACGAGTGTCCCAGAAGTCATCAGTGTATCCCTCCACACACACACACACACACACACACACACACACACACACACACACACACACACACACACACACACACACACA
>JASSRZ010034060.1:0-12188 GCA_032164315.1 Malacoctenus gilli | reverse complement strand
GGGATAGTTTTGCCCCCTTTGGACTGGAAAAGACACCATCTATGCACGCCTCCTCCGAGAAATACAGTCATTTCGCCATCGATGGAGGATACATTGATGAAATATAACATCTATAAGAGTGCTTATCTGGAGGTTTATCATTTCTGTAACTCAGTTCCAATGAGGGAGTCTTTGTGAGGTCCTGTTAGCACAGTTTGAGATGTTGTCAAAACAGCTGCATCACTCTGCTTTTGTGCTCAGCCAAGTGAGCATTGATGAGCTTTCTGGAAGCTCAGCTCTTTAATTCCCTCCTGTTAAATGTGGCAGACGAGCAGGAAGCAGAAAGCTGGTGCGATACGCTCAAAGGCAGCCAACTTAAAGTCAACACTGAAAGGCCCGTTTGCTTTCTTTCATTTATGTTTTGACTCACAGCACGGAGACGTTCAATCAAATTACCTCGTCTAGGAAAACATGTTTCACATGCAATACCTTATTTGCGTGATCCAAACCCACCCTAATGATAATCTTCTGAAAAAAATGTGCTGTCACCTCACTGTCAAGCTGAATGCATGAGTAATAAACCTTCTCAGGATGGAACCAACCTTTAACCTGCCCGTGGAACCTGGGTTAAACTGGTATGAATGATGGCTGGACTGATGGATGACCAAGTGTATCATTTAAAAACGCAGCAGCAAGGCTGTCGTTCCATATTCATATGCTAAATTTTCCAAAGTCAAGTCTCATGAGTTTGAGTTTCTAAGGTATAAATTCTAATCTCAAGATTTAAAACTTGATTAACTCAGGTTAGGGATTAAAATTCATCCATTCCTGGTGAGTTATGTTGGTAGAGTCATGTTTGGTCAGGTTGTCTTGTCGGTCAGGGGATACTAAAACTTTCAACCTCGCCATGGTCCTCCAAGCTAGTAGAATTGGACAGCGAACAGATCGACGCATTGGAGGATCTTACACGATCACTCGAAACGGCTGCCGTCTGCGGAGGACGGTGTTATCTTGCCCCTGCGCTGTGAACTCGGAGGAGATGTCCTCCCGAAGGCGCGAACAGAGACCGAGAACCACACGGAGGGACAGGGAGGGCCCCGGCACTCGGAAAAGTCAAGCGTGTCTTTTACCTGATATTCCGACAGCCTGATATCAGCATATCAAAGCCCGTCACTCGGCTGAAACCTCGTCAGAAGCCTTGTCTGAGCTTTCCAAGGGGAATGTCAAACATGAAAGGGGCTCCATTTGAAGAGTTGGGGAAGAAGTGAGCTGAAATGCCATTTCCTTTTCAGATTGTCATTTTTTAGGGAGGGGGGGAGTAAGACCTCTTAAATCCTTGAAAGTTGCAAAGTAGCCTTGAAGTGATGAAATGCTGCAGAGGCTGCGCGTTCAAACTCGCAGGAATCTGACGCTGTCATCCCCGCACTGCTGCTCATTGATCAGTGTGTGGATTAGAGTGCGCGCGTGTACGAGCGCTGTTTAAAGTGTGCGACTGTGCAAAGTGCAGGCGGCTTATTGGACGCTCTCGACTGCGCCGTGCAAACTTTCTCCGGCTCGGCATGGTGTGATGTGACCCAGGACTGAGCCACTGGAATGGAAAAAGATCAATATGCTTTTTTATTTCCTTCTTTTTTTTATGCAGAAGGTCTTTCTGTTGAGTGTTTGCAAAGTGGGAGCAGCTTCTTTTTGAAAATCTAAGCAATCAGATGAAATTCTGCTTGCTTTTAGGCTTCAAACCAGCTTCGTTGCAGTGATAGCAAGTGGAACCTTTTTTTTTTTTTTCCATCCTCATGATCCAACACTGACACCTGACACTGAGAGGGGAAGACTGTTGAACTGAACAACTTTCTCACACCCGCCGATGAATGTGCCAAGGACACAGAACAATTCGCCCCGCTCGTTTGATTGGATCATTCAGATCTTTTGAAGCCACTCGAGGAAACATACTTCAAACTGCGTCGCGAGAAGTAAATGCAAATGGATTTTATTCACCCTACGATGCGTTTCACAGCTTCAGCAGTCTCAAAGCACCAAATATAATCGCTCTCATACACGTGAACAGTGGTGTTGCCGGTGGGGGTTTCGACATAGCAGAGCAACCAAAGTTAGGCTTCAGCGTCACACCCAAGGGTGCTTCAACACAACGATTAAACTCACAGGGTAAATATTGGGCGGCGACCTGCTCCACCAGCTGATGCACAGCCGCCACCATCGTTAAACACTTTGCGATTAAGTTTACAGCACTTTTCTGTCTTAAATCTAGCTTTGCGTCAAAGTTTCATGAATTCGTAGGCTTTTCAGCTTCATCTGTCGCCATGACGAAGTTGAAGTTGTGTGGAACTTTATTCTCTAGAAAGGCACGATGAGTTCATCACCAGTCACCAGTCAGTAGCATCAGTAGTGGTACAGACAGAACAGAGTGTTTGTCTCCAATCACAACCAATGTCAGCATCCCAAAAACACAGTCAGATATTTATTTTTTTGTGTTTTCTTTGAACGAGTCAGAAATAAGAAACCAGTGTGAATTACATGCAGTAAATCAATTCTAGTTTTAAAGATCAGAAAATGACAACAATGATTATCATATGCGATTGATTTTGAAGACATTGATGAGGTAAAGAGGTGGGTCAAAGATACACAAACTGTGATGAACTGTTACTTCAATATTTCCTTTGTTTTCAAAATTATCGATTCAAAAACAGATGAAACTCCCACTTCAGGTCCTAATGATGGATAATGTCATCCTGTGCTCGATGGCAGTGCTCGTAGCTGCTGGCACACCTTCACCCAGTGCTCACTTTGGGACTTTTATTGTCTTGAATTGAAGCGACGTCCTGCTCAAGGGTCACATGTCATCAGTGTGTTATGACTGTTTCAGAATGAGCAAGTTAAAAGATGTTAGACTTTAGCATTAAGTCAGCATTGGAGTAAATTAACTGTATAGGACTTTAAACTCATCATACTGTTCATAACTCAGTGACATTGAGTGCTTTACCTCTTGTAACAAGATTCTCTAGTGTTTTGTCTGCCCTTTTTGTGGCTCAATGGAAAAAGAAAATAGTTTTGATGATTTTGATATTCATACATTTACAAATCAGGACAGCACGTTCCTCCCGCGTTCACTCAAAAGCCAACAGGTGAGGCGCGAATCAGCGAGGTCTCTTGGGATTTCTTGGTCGTGGGATCCCTGAGACAGAGTGACAGGCAGCGACGGGCGCGCCCCGTGTTTTTCGGGACAATCTGCTCCCAGCGCAACAAGAGCGGCGATAAAAGACCCGACAGCTTTGAATAATTACGGTGAGGGTGGCGTGTTCGGAGCGAGTGATTAACGCAGTGTGTTAGTGCGTGCGCTCGCGAGGACAAACTTGAGGAGGGAATGATGATTAATGGCGGCGCGGACCTTGAGAAGGACAGGCCAGCGCGGGGACAGGGGACAGATGACGGAGAAGAGGGGAGGGGGGTGTAGGGAGGTGGGACGGTCCGGAGTGGGCAGGTTTACAGGGAGGGGCCGCAGAAACCCCTCATTCTGCTAAATGACCGTGGAATGCTGACACTTCAAGTATTGTTTATTTTCCCCTGATCGCGTTGATTGATGACACGTTGGGTCTTAAATGGCGCAGCCTCCAGTAGTTTTGGTCAGCGTGACGGCACCCTTTGTTTTGTTTTTTTCATGTAATAGCTAATGCCTCACCACATTACATGTTGTTCAGCTTCTTGTTGTCCGTGGTTGCGCTTCGTTCTGTTGGTCTGCGGCGCCAACGGAGCCTCCGAACGGCAGCAAGACACGCACTTCATCAGCTCGCAGTTTTCCAGGGAAGTTTGCGCTTTAAGCCGTTAGTGCTGAGAGCGATCGGCTCGCTCCGAGGAGAGATTCTCCTCCGCCACGTTTATGGTTCCACATTACTTACTCTGAAGAGAATATTACCTTTTATCTGCTTACTGCACTTAAACCATTTATCTTGACAGTAAAGTACTAAGTCTAATCCATCCATCCTCCCACTGCTCTTTTCAGAAAATACAGTTCATTGCACTCCTCTTTTATCCTGCTACCTTTTTACACAGTGACTACGGGGTGATCAGCAGCAGCAGTGTGTGGTGAACTGAGAACTTGGTGTCAGTTAGTACATTTTGGGGAAAAGCAGCGAGCATTTGTTTGCTACTTTGATCAGTTCGGGTAGTTCGCTTGAAGGAAACTCCTCTTCTGTAACATTAATGGTTTTCCTTCTCATCTTCAAACCTTTCTGTGGACTTAAAGCACTCTAATGCATCCATACACAACTTGACATAACCCTCCATTATCCTGATATCAAGAGCACGCTGCAATAGAAGTAGAACGAGGCCACATTTCTCGTCAATCCAATTGTGTGCCAATGAAAGCGTTTCCTTCAAAGGTTGTTATTGATTCTTTTTCACTTTTTTAAATTTTATTTTTATCTTAATGGGTTTTAGAAATATACACGTTTGTATGCTCCATCTACTAGGAGCAGCAGGCTGCCATGGTGCAGCCCCCAGGAAGTCAGGGTTTAGGTGCCTTGCTTGGGGGCCGACAGCGGTGTCGATGAGTAGCTCTCCCTTTGTATCCATCTCGCCAGTCCAGGAACTCGACCCAATGACCCTCTGGTGACAAGTCCCAGCTCTACAAGCCATTGGGATTAGTTGTCCCATCTCCATCTCCAAAAAATGTTTGGAATAATAGGTGGGATTATGGATATTCAGAGGAAAACCCACACAGACACGATGATATCATATAAACTGCACACAGCGACGCCCTTCCTCGTGCGCGAACCATGATTCTTTGATGCTGTAATGCCACCCGAAAACACAACAAGGAAACTTTTATTCGTATTTCACTGTCCTGTCACTTCCTGGTTTTTGAAGCCCACATACAGTGGTCTATCATTGGCACACAGGGATAGAATTGGCCCCTACAACAGATCAGGACACCGTTACTGTCTCATTGCGGGGATTCCAGTGTATTGGCCTGAGAGGAGCTCCCGAGTGGTGGAGGAGTGAGGTCGGTGTGCCCACTGCCTCAGATTGCGCAGTTCTCTGATCCATTTGTTCCAGCCACTCGAACGAAAGACTCCAGTCGGCGGAGGCACAGAAAAGGCTCCTCTTCACCGCCGTCCACGGGGATAACACCGTGGCTAAAGCGCGGGCACCCTGAGAGGCTGCTGAACCCCCCCCCCCTTCCCAAACTGCACGCACACCCTCTCAGGGGGCCAGACTTTAGGAAATCAGTGTTCTGTGAAAGCTTTAGGTTGTAAGTTTGGGGGGGGGGGCGCCCTGAGGGAGCATAGGAAGTCTGCTTATGGTTATATGTGGATCCATACATGCGTGTCACCAGCATTACTTGTTTGCATTGGCCGGCCTTTGCTTTAGCTTGGCTGATCATACATCGGCCTGACAAAGAAGCAGGTGAAGTGTAGCAGTGGCACCATATTTGGTGGTTTCTCCGACATGGGAGTGCGCAGATCTGTTGAGCCAAAGACGTGTGACTACAGAATCCCTCGTCTTCAAAGCAGGGCCATGTTCTGAGGTCGTCCAAATTGAGTTGGCACAACTACGAGCACTCCCCAACGCTTTTATTTTGAAGCCTCCTACTTTTTTTCTGTGTGTCTTTGGGTGCACCACCAGCCTCTTGCTTGTGATCTTGTGGCATAGCAGAAATGGTGGTGGTGGTGGTGGCGGGGGGGATCTGAAGGCTGTCTTCGGAGCAATTTTTTGAGAGAAAAAACAAAAGGCTGGGGACAACTGTGTGCGAGCATACTCCTGACCTGGATGGCTCGGAGCTGTCTGGTTGCCAGACGGGAGACCTCGGCAACACCAGGCAGGAGGTGGCCTTACCCCCCCCTGCTTGCTGTATATGTCAGTAGGAGGCAGAGTACGGTGAACTAAAACCTGTTTGGGGCCATTTTGACCCCCCCCCCCATCAAAAAGACAGGACACCGCGGTCAGACACAAATTGTGTGTCTCTGGTATTTCTTCAGGTTTATGTGGATTTTGTGTGTGTGCATGCACGCGTGTGTGTTTTCCTTCAAGCATGTCAGTCCTTAAGCACGTAATAGCGCAGGGGCCCGCCTGGGCTCCTGCCAGTGCAATAACAGCTGTGAATTTATACACTGTAATTGGCTGATGAAAAACAAATAATTGAATCTGTTGAAGGGCACAGCATCACCCCCACACATACACGCACACACACACATACACACACCCCACCCGCCGCCTGTGTAAATGATCCTTTCTGTGTGAGCAGCTGTGGTAAAATTTTTTGACGAGGTTCTCTCCTTTCCACGATAAAGATGGGGAAACAAATACGGGCGGTCAGGAAGTCAGTGGAAGCCGGTCACTCCGGTTTCGGTTGCCAGGGGGTTTCCACGGGAGGAAGGCATTGTGTTTGCATGGCACGCTAATTAGCGCAGCACAGGTAACCTCCTCTGGGTTCGCTATGAACAAGCTCAGAATGGTATTTGAAACACGTTCCATGTCGTCCTAATTACAATGCCGTGAAAGCACAATGGAGGAGCATTCTTTCTACGTTTGAGTGCGAAGAGAAAAAAAACAAAGCCGTTAATGCAGTTAGGATTTACAAGCATCCTAATTGGTCTAATTCAAAAAGACCTTTGCAAAAAGGCTGGTTGTTTATGGTGAGCATTGTGTCAGTCTACATCATCAGGAAGTGGAAACGCCGTGGACAAAAGACAGGAAGAAAGTCCTTTTCTGAGCAAAACGTCAAGTTTACCCTCACCTTTTATTGAAATGACAAGACATACCATCGCTGGTTTCCATGTTGGAGCGTGCCAGCCTATCGCTGAGAAAAGAAACAGTCACCCACGCATCTTCTCATCAACAACCACTTTGGAGTCATCGGTTGGCTCAGTCCGATGTCGTAGGATTTGCCAGTGGAGGAGTATTGATAGAAAAAGAGAGTTACCATCTCGTTGCTGATGAGGCCGATTTCTCACGAAAGGTTAAAAAACTGCGCCAATTTCCTCAAAATAAAACCCCCCCCCCCCCCCCCGCCTTCCCAGGTGACCAGACGCCAGCCTTTCAGCTCCAATCATTTCCCCGTGAGCTCGTATGGATCACTTCTACCAATTATGCAGGCTATGAGAAAAAGGCAGTAACTGCCTTTTTAGTCCCAGTTAGGTAACGGGAAACCATTTGCACCCTATGTTCCATCCTCCTCTCCGTCAGCCATCTGTACCCGCCCGCTATGATGTTTAATTAAGAACAGCTCTGCCGCCGCGGCCGGGCTCGTCGGCTTCTCCTGACTCCTGAATGCAAATATCAGCGCCGCCTTTGTGTGCGAGTGGGGGCCCGTGCGCGTGCACCCGTCTCTCCGGTTCGACCGCGGACGCGGGTAATTAGCGAGATCTCACTCTGTGATTTCTCAGTCAAGGAGTCAATTAGCCTGGTGGTTTGCGGACGCGCCAGCGTCACTCCTCTGGTACTGGGAAATATTTGTTAACGTATGTGTGTGTGTGTGAGTGCGTGCGTGCAGTGGAAGGGTGAGGGTGGGGGATGAAAGGTTGAGTGGTGAAGTGTTTGACAAGTATTAATTACCTCGGGGTTAGTCAGAAATCTGCAGCACGGAGCAGCAGACAACATGAGGCTGGTTGGAATGTAGTTCTGTTTTTTGGGTTTTTTTTTCAGCAGTGGGTCTGCTTCCCGACTGACTGAATCGCTGTTTCCAACTCTTTTTGCCCTCGTGCAGTTTCACAAACCTCGCCTTTCAATTGCTGTTGTCTGATCGCGCCAAAGCCACACGGCGCTGTCGCGCTGCCGCACGAATCGGCGGGGAAAACGGCACCAGAATGAAGTCACTCTCATCCTCCTTTGACTGCTCCGTGAGGCCTCAGATTGAGACACACACTCAGAAATTAAACTGCTCACCCCATAAAGCTGACACATTGTGGAACATGTCATGTTATATGTGTCTCATGTCGATAGTGGAGTGCGTGCAGGGAATATAGCTTTATCCTGCTGGAGCTTAAGGATTACCTACAACAATGTTTTCAGACTGAATAAATGTCCCTGTCCTACTCTCATATTATCTATGTTTGTCTGGCTCGTAATATTGTGTAGTGCATCCTTGGACAAATCTGGCAAACTGTGCGGCCGCCAAGCTGGATCCTCAGCGCTGGTGCTGCATGCACAAGGATGATCAACGCGTCCAAGTTAATTTTTTTACAATGCAGCATCCATCCGCATTACTCTAAGTGAGTTTGGGAAGGAAGCGCAGTAGACTGTTAGAAAGTTATTACCATTTTTTTTTTTCTCTCCTGAGAGCAAAGTGCTGGATGGAGCCGTGGTTCCGAACCTGCATTCGTCATCATGCATTCAGCTCATGAGCTGAATGATTAGTGTAAAACTAAACACTGTTGGACACACTCACTTTCCTAAAGCCTCCAAAATAAAAAGCAACTTGAACTCTGTTTGGTTTTTCCCAAAAAAATATCTGACTGGTAAGTATGACAGTTTGACTAGTAATGGTGGTGTGATGCCATGACACCATTGTAGTTTTCGCTCAGGTTCGCTTTGCTTGCAATTTGAAACCAGATGTAAAAAAACCCCAAAACAACCCTGGCGGTGTTGCTGCTCCGCGCACCACTAAAACGGCCTGTAAAAGCCTCCAATTAAATTCCATGTTGTTTTTATTCACCCAGTCAGCCATCCAATAACGTCTGAGAAAACGAATCCACCTTCTTCCAGCAGCGCGAGGCCCCTTTTCGTCTCTCATTAAACGTACCGCGCAGGTCACTCTGCCCTCTCTGCCACGACCAGCCCGAACGAGTTTCATTAGTCTAAGTTTAAAAGTGGAAGTTTTAATGTTCCATGGGGGACTAGTGATGTTTCAGGGGCACCCCCACCTTGAAATGAGGAAAAAAAAAGAAGTGCGGAGACTGTAAGCTTCCCATACTGTTCCTGAAGTGTTCAGTTTGGGGAGAAAGCTGCTACATCTAAAGATAAATCAGCAACAAACACCTTCAGCATCTCCTTTATGATTTCGTTATTTTAAGAGGAGCAATTTTTTTTTTTTTTGTCATCTTCACGCTGCGTCTCCTTTATTTCCCCACTAAACCTGCTCCGGGCTGAAATTAGAAAGAATTCACAGGGAAGAGAAATAAAAAACCTGTTGTCAGCCGAAAGCCTGGAGGTGATATCTATTCCCGGCCTCCATTTGTTCCTTCCAGTGACTTCGCCACCTGTGGTGGTCCCTCCCCGCCCTGGCGGCCACCAGCCCGGCTTCCTTTTGCGGCTCTGGGTGTTGGTAATGAGCAGCTTCAGACCTCATTGCCCCCTTATTACAAGCCGGGACCGGATGGAATTGCTTGCTTCTCTCCTTCTCTCTGGGACGTCTCCATCAAAGCGTCCACTCACTTCGTGCCCCAAACGGGCCGACCTCCTGAAAGCCTTTATGTAGCCTGGACTGTTTGTGACGTACAAAGTACGTTGCTGCTGCCTTCACATTCTCCCAAGCACATTCAAACTGTCTCAGGTTTATCCTCCCGTATGTATGTTCAGGTGGAACATGTTTCTATAGGCTCTTTCACTGCATGTAAATAAAGCATTCCTTTCAATCAGTCAAAGAAATTGATATTTGAACCCTTAAAAATTCTCTCCACACAATTCTGATCACACCGATTCACCTGATGCCAAAAAACAGCCGAGCCACTGCAGCTCGGCCACGACAAATGTGATACATAAACCAGGTGGGACCTCATTGCTCAGCCTGAGGGATGGGAAGTTTCAGTTTTGAATATGGAGTTTAGATAAAAGGGCTAACGTGCAAAAAATAGGGAAGAAAGAATTTCGATAAGACTGAAGCAAATCAAGTAGTTTGGTGTCGTCTCAATCTTCAACCTGGAACAGCTCCTGTGGGACAATAAGACCCCTCTTCGTCCATTAACTACTCCATGCTGAGTCCACTCGATGGATTTGCTACACTTGATAAGAGTGCTCGGAGATTTCTTTTAGCCTCGTTCTGCTCGGCTTTCAGCTCAAAGCCTCAGCCTCCAGATGTTTGGTTTTCACCCCAAGCAATTGTTTCAAACCCAAAACTCTGATCGTGTCCCATCGCAGTCCCCCAGTCCACCAGTTTTTGCCTCAATCACACCTTTTTTCCCGCTAATTTGCTGATCTTTACCCATCCTCTTGCAGAGTACTGGCTCAGTGGGGTGAGATGCAGAGTGAGCCTCACTCCTGTCGGTCTGATGCTTCTCTTATTGACATCGAGATGTCTTTCCTCCATATATTCTCCCTTTCCTCTCCCCCTTTATGTGATTCTGGAGGGATTTCATGCTCATGCTGGTCTGATCAAGCTCCAAATGTGGTGGCGTCTGATCAGAGCAACACACCATTCATACCAAATGCATGAGGATACAGAGAAGCTTTTAAAAAATATAGTTTTTACAACCAGTGGTCGCTTTGAGTGTAGTGAGTTCAATATGACTGTGCAGTTATGTACTTCAAAAGCACACTGATAATAGACTGGAACATGTAACCTGCATTTGAATGGAGCAGTGGAAGGAAACATGAGGTGGAGGAATCTAAAAAGTACCTTGTGTGATTGTTCTTTTTTTTTCTTTATCTTGTAGCTGGCAATTCACAATGAAATTCAAGCACCTCCCATATGTGAAAATTGCCTTTTCAGAGCAAAGCGACCAAGTTAATTGTATGTTTGAAAGAAAGCGAGAGAGTAAAAAATAGGCGTTATTGTAACCCTGATTGTACAGTTGGAGGCGACCAGGGCTTTGCTGCTGAAGCACGCCTGCCGCGTCCGTGGAGATTATCTTGTAAACGTTCCACAGAATAAAAATTCACTCACACATTGGTACGACATCGAGGACCGCACTTAGCAAATTTGGTTTGGTTCTGTTAATTATTGAAGTGATTTATGAGCTGACCAAGTGCTCTTCTGTAGCCGGAACCCACTTGTAAGCATCCTGCAATCAGCCGTCTTTAATTAAATGAATTGCTGTGGGTTCCTTGGATGGTAGCGCTGCTGGTTGAAGGTAAAGGCCCCCTAACTAGTCAGTAATCTTAAACTATTGTGTGCCTGGTCGTATATAGAATCAATGTCGAAGACTTGCTGAATCAGATAGATAGAACGTATGAGATTGAGGCCACGTCCCATCAGTCCGACGCGCCGTTAAAGTCATTTGACGCGTGTTCCCACTGGAATATGTACCGAGGTCTCTGGAATCGAGGTTTGTGGTTTTGTATTTAGTTCCTACCACTAATTATTCTCGCAGTAATTACCAGAATGGGTAAACGGAACCTTCTGCCCCTCTGATCAATGAAACGAAACAAGCCTCAGTCATTACCCATACACATACCCGCATTCACCCTGAGCCCAAATATTACCCTGGAAGACTTTGTCCTCGTGGCCAATCGTCACAACCACAGCTCCCTTGGCGGTAAATTACAGCTGCACCCCGATGCGCGCTGCCGAACGTGACGGTACCCCCCGCCGCTTGCTTGGCCTGTTTAACCACCCTCCTTAAGCCCTCCCCCAGTGAACGGGCAGGTAGCGCAGTCCTATGCCACCGGCCACCAAGGCCCAGGGACTCCATTTGTACACAGCTCTCGCTCCAGATTACCTCTGGAGCCAGGAGGGTTAGGCATTATTGGCAAGTCAGGAGAGGCCCTGTGGACCCCCACCTCTTTAAATTCAGCCCTCTGTTTTCATCCAGGCCTTCTCATTAGCAGCACTGGAGACTAATTGTTACTGGTTAAGTCTTTATTGCTGCAGGTCTTTTCACTTCCCTCTGGCTCACTGTTTTCCTCCCCTGCTCCTTTTCTTTTTCCCCCCTAAATCGGCACAATAGAGGAGGCGTTTTTCTTTTTTTTGTACACTGCTAATTAGCTTTTTTTTACTAATGTTGCCATGAGCTGGGGGGGGGGTCTTTTCACCGCCATGGCCACCACTTGGCGAACTCCGTCAGCCTGTCACGCTTTGGGCAATTAGTCGGACAGGTCCGCCCTCGTCCACCTGCAGCCGCTGTTGTCCGGTCGAATCCGTCCAAACTTCAGCAGAGGGGGGCAAACTTCCACTTCCGCCTCGTTTTCCTCCCCCTCACAGCACTCTGAGGACTGAGGGGGTCGGGGGGGCGACGGTGTGGGGAAATAGAATTCAGCTGGTTCCGTGAAGATTTTCTCTTTTGGTTGATGGAGCCACTCCAAAATCCAGAGTTGCGCGTATT
>JASSRZ010034059.1:0-11881 GCA_032164315.1 Malacoctenus gilli | reverse complement strand
GAGCATCTTCCTCCCACCAACATCCAGATGATAGAGCATCTTCCTCCCAGCAACATCCACATTCTCAACAAACTTTTTCCAACTGATATGCAGATGATAGAGCATCTTCCTTCATCTAACGTCATGTTATGAAACATCTCACCCTCATCAACAGCTGGATTACAGAGCATCTTCCTCCCACGAACATCCAGATGATAGAGCATCTTCCTCCCATCAACATTCTGATTATAATAAAGTGTTAAAGCTGGTGGTTCCTCCACACATTACTTTCTATTATCCGGGAAATCAAAGTGTTGTCAGGAAACTCCTGATTGGAGTGGGACGCCGTCCCCCAGTCGGACCGACGACGCGTCTCTTCTGGACGCCGGCGTGCTGATTGTCCGTCAGAAATCAGGCGCAGGCTCCGCCCAGATTGACCTCCGAGCAGGAGCTGCTTTATTCACGGGGAGCGTCGCTGCGCAGACCCCTCATCGGTGGGTGGGTGGGGGGGGGGGGGGAGCGGGGGCTCCGCTCCGCACGGCGCTGCAGCACAGCGTCGCGCAAACCGCCGCAAAGTTGGACGACCCGACGCGGCCACATAAATCACGCGGCGTTCTGAGTGGAAACAGCTCGGGCAAAGTTGAGCAACTGGAGAAAATAAATCATTTATCACCTCCAACTGCACCACTGAAGCGTGCCGTGGTGAAATAGAGGAGGAGGGTCCGCCAGGCGCTTTGTCACGAGGAGCTGCGGTGGCGGTGGAGCCGGCGGGCCGGAGCTCGGCGGCGCGGCGCGACGCGGCACGGCACGGCGCCCCCGTGAGCCGCGATTCAAATGAAGGTTATGAGTCGGTCGCGGCGGCGATGAAAGCCGAGCTGTCGGAGTCATTTGAAGAAGTGGCGGCGACTTGATTGCGCTGCTACGAGCGAGCGCTTCGCTGCCGAAGGGACTGATTCCACTTCCTGTCGGGGACGGACGGATTTACATCGAAGGAGGGCGGGAGAGTTGGCTTCACTTTAAACACGGGGGTCAACAAGGGAGGGAGGAGGAGACCCCCTGAAGTCCCACCGTCCTGTCAGACGAAGGTTCTTCTTCTGTCCTCCTGTTAAATCTCCGCAGAGACGTCCCGATGTCCCTCTAATTGGACGCTTCTGGAGGGACACCGAGGTGGTCTCAAACTACCTGGTGGACATCGTCCCTCTAGTGTGTCCTGGGTCCACATTTTTCTCTCTGGAAATGTCCCAAAACAACTCCCGAAGGAGGCGTCCGAAACAGATCCTGAGGCCCCTCAGCTGGACGAGCAGCTGCTCTACTCTGAGCTCCTCCCAAAGTGAAAAAGCTCTTTTCAAAAAAAAGCATTTTGTGAAGTCTGAAACTGAAAGAAATCCGTTTTCTGACCTTTTCTCTCCCCCCCCCCCCGTCCCCCTTGAATATTTGCCACTCAGCAGACACTTCCTGTTGCCCCTCCCCCCCGCCCCTCCTCCTTCCTCCTCCATCAGCAGCTTTTCACGCCGCGCTCGCCTCCTTCCGAGGTATCTGCGGGATCGGGCGCCGCCGCCGCAGATTTATGGCTCCCTCCACTTGACTGGTGACCAATCTGATTCAGCAGATAATTGCCGAGTATGAGCCGTTATCAAGCGGACAACCAAGGTGCTTTGATTTATGGCCAAGAATCGCAGGTTAACTTCATCAGCCGAGCTGTCGGGACGCGGCGAGCGAGGGAAACGGGGGGAGCGCGGGCGAGGAGGAGGAGGAGGAGGAGGAGGAGGAGGAAGGAGGAGGAGGAGGTGCTGAAGCGGTGGGAACCTGCTATTAATTGCTGGCGGGGAAAGTTGTCGAGTTGCCCGCCGTTGTGAAGCAATTAAACCTCTGGACGGGAGCCAAGTCTCCGCCGAGAGAAGAGGGCGACCAAATAAAACGTGCCGACGGTAAACAAGTCGGCGGCGGCGGCGTGACCTCCGAGGGCGCCACAAAGTCGTCCCGTTGTGCCGTTCCGCTCGCCGTCCCAACGTCTCGTCGCTTCACCTCTCGGTGGTCATAATGTTGTGGCTGACCGCCGCAAACTGCTCCGATAAACATGAAACACATCTCGGCGTTAGCGAGCACAGTTTCTTCGCCGTTCGGGGCAATTAAGCAGGTCTCCGAGCTGATTTTACTGGACATCGTATGGAAGCCGTGCTCTTTGTTTCCCGCTCGCCAAACGCCGCGAGATCCTCGCCGCTAATTACGTGTTTGCGCGTTCGTAATGGCCGCTGGACGTCGGCTCTGACGGTTCCCGTGTGATCTCTCAACACGCTGGCTGAACTGCCGAAGAATCAGTCGAGTTTCATTCATTCATTCATGCAAATTGCCACTTTGAGCCCATGAAAGGCTGATTTTTTTCGTTGCGTGCTTTGCATACAAAACGCCGCTTCCCCCGGTGGCCAGATCGGGAACAACAGCTCGTTATTAATTAGTAATCAAAGTACTTTTTCACTTATTGATCTCGTGTTAAACATTTATGTCCGCAGACCCACGAACCGACAAGCGTCCACTTTTCTTTCTTCCTTTCTTTCTTGGCAATAAAACCGCTGTTTGTTTGTTTACATTTTCTTACTTTTTCCGCGCTCTTCGTCTTTGTTTTCCCTCCGGTCGGTCGGATTCATTAAAGCCGGACAACAGGATGTTTTTCTCGCACCTTTTCCTTTCGGAGCTCCTTCCTGCAAGGAGGAAAAACAAGGCTGAGTGGAAGTGATGTTGTGTGGGCAGAAAAAATGACATCAACGCTCTCTCTTCAAGGACATCCCAAGGTAAGCGGCCGGCGCTCGCTCCCCGCTACGCCGCCGCTCCGCTCGCCACAGGCCGCGGCGGAGAGCTCGCTCTCTCTCGCCGCCGCCATCACGCTCTCGCCTTCTGCTGTGACGACAGGCCTCTTTAAAATGCCACCCACAAGGGCCAAAAGACGGCCGGCGCCGCTGCCGCCACCGCCACGCCATTGGCTCCCGCCGGGCGGCCCGGTTGCTATGGAGCAGCTGCGGGGTTTTTTTTTTCTTTCTGCTGGTTTTTCATACGTCTCCAGAGGACGCGGTGACGGCGAAACGGCGAGACGGGCAGGTGATTCGTCACATGCGCCTTAAATTAGCGGCAGATGAAATGAAAGTTTAATGGATTTTAATGATCAGTGGGAGGAAAAAAGTGGGTCAGTTCTGCTTCAAGCGACCGTCAGACGCGGCCAACACAAATAGCGAGTCGTCTGCAAACATGATAACGCTCATTATTATCATTAGCATTATCACGGCGGACTAAAGGCGAAATCTGGGAGGAGGCAGAAGATTCGACGTTAGACGAGCTCAATCGCGAGAAAACTTGCTTTGGAAATTCGTCACTGCGAAGCCTCACATGGTTTTGCTGTAGACGGAAAAGGCGTTGGTCTTTAAACAGGAGTTTAGGGAAATCGTGAGGAGTCGAGTCAACAGCGATTTAGAGCATCTTCCTCCCACCGCCTGCCGGAATCTCAGCCAAGTCGCCGAGTCGAGCTGAGACACCACGACAGCCGCCGTCCGCACCCGTCCCGACCTCGTGGCGGCGGCGCGATGAAGCGGCGCCGTTCGAGCGCTCGTCTGCAGGAGGCAGGAAGTGCGGCTCTCCACCTTGTAGAATCCATTATACGTGTTGATTATCCACTAATTAGAAAATAAATGTTGCCTAAGACACTGAGGCGGCGAATATGGACGCCGGCGCCGTGCATGCGTAATTGATTTCTCCGCTCTCAATTTTCCAAAGGATAACGGCGGGGATGAATAATTCAGGGGAGTCGGCACCTCTCAGCGGACGGCTGACCTTTCGCAAGGACTTTAGCCACGCTTGTTAGCACCTGACTGATAAACTCGCAGCGTTCCGACGGGGCGCCGCCGATCCGCCGGCTGAAATGGGAGAGATTATTCCTGACAGTCACGACACAATACAACCCCCCCACCCCACCCATCACCCCCCCCCCCCCGGCTCCCTCTTCCTCCAACGTCGTCTTCGCTCAACCAGGTTGTGGGAAAAACTCAATTTGCCGTGAAAATCTGCAGCGGCTGACGGCGGCTGACGGCGTCAGACGGCGCTGATTGTGAGCTCATTACGCGGACGCAAATTGAGGGACGTGAAATGAATTCGACGCTTCCGTTCCGCCGCTTCGGAAGTTTGTCCGTTAGCGCGAAGCGACGGACTCGCCGACTCGGGTTTCATCCTTCGGTCGCTGCGTTTTAACTCTTTGTATCATCGCGTCCTTTCTGACTGCGTCACTCGCCGGCCAATCAGAGGCCTCCGCGCTGATGATGTCACATTTTAAGCTGGAACCCCAGCAATGTAGGATCTCAAACAGTACCTTCTTGAAGGTACTATTGTCTAATGGAAAAGTAATTAAAAGCTTTTACTCTGAAATTAACTTTGAGTTTGTCGAATGTAACAATAACAATATAAATTTAAATTTAAAAAAATGTTCCTGCATTTAAAAAATTTTGTTTACATTATTTTTGAAGGGGAAAAAAAGAAAAAAATTAAGGAAAATTTATTTAACCAGAAAAAATGGAAAAAAAAGAATAAATTAATTTAGTTATATCAGATTTAAACAAATTAAAATTTGAGTAAAATTTAACCGAAATGAACTGAATTAGACTTGTGGATCCACTCAGATGCTGTCCTGAAGGCGGCGCCACTGAGCACAAAGACTAAAAAGGAGTAAAAATGAGCGTCTGTGTTTCCGCCGTCAGTCTGAAAGAGAATAAAACATCACAGTTCGATTCCCGGCGCTCCGAATGTATAAAATCTTTTTTTTTTTTTTCTGCATTTCTGAGGCGAGGAAAAAGATCCGGAGTAGGAGGGGGGGGCTGGGGGGGAGGTTGCTTTGATCGCTGGGCGATTGTTTGTTTGTTTGTTTACCTCACTCTTTATTTTCCCTGTGAACTGATAAACCATCTGCTCCCATGACAGCTGAGAGCAGAGTGTCAGCCGCCGCCGCCGCCGCCGCCACGGCGCTCCCGCACCTGCAGATGCTGCGGCTGTCAGGCTGCCAGCCGGAGAACCGGCGAACCGGCGACGCGTCGTGACGCACGCCCAACGTGTCGGCTTCTGTTCGCCGTGTTTACAAGTAAACGACTCGGGGAAACTCTGAAGCGCCGCTCCTCTTTTTTTGTCCCTCCCTCCTTTGACTCGAAGATGATGCCTGTCACAGCGAGGTGGGCCGCCGCCGCGCTTCATCACGCCGGCGATTCCCAACAGGAGGTCCGACGGTGTCCGAGGGGACTCCGAGGCTTTGCCTGCGCCGCGGCGTTAATTAGATCTACATTCATCAGAGTGAAACTCTAACCTGTGGACGTCAGGATGGTTTCGACGAGGCAGAATTTCGGTGTTTCGTGATTTTGTCACGAAAAAACATCAACAGAAAAAAAAAAACGGAGTCCAGGAAATCGGACGCGACTCCGTAACGTAACTCCGTAGGTAACGAACTCTCCGGATGTTCGGCCGCTCTGATCAGACGCGAGGCTCCCGCCGGTTTTGATGTTTATTTAATTTGACCGAAGCCGCCGCCGCCGCCGCGACTCCTTCCTGTCGCTTCATTATAGAAAAGCTGCGGCGGCGTCTGAGCGTATTTCAGGGGAGGAAACAGGATTTTCAAAGCCCCCCCCCCCACGCTGCTGCTCGTATAGACCTTTTTAACTATTCCACCAGTCTTAGAGGCTTTTTGGGTGTTACAGCCGGAAGAACGGCCGCAAAGACACGAAAACGAGACGGGAGAACGGAAACTCGGCGTAAATTGTTTCTCCGAGACGCCGCGGTCGAGCTGCGACATGTTTGTTTGAATCGACAGAGCGTCCTTTGGGTGACGGAGAGGCAGAAGTGAGCGAGTGAAGGCGGCGGCGGCAGCGGCGGCGGCGAACTCCACACAATGGAGCGAAATCTGCGTTTTGTTCCATTATTCAGTCGCCTCCTTTTGAATTTTGGCTTATGTATGATTGAACGGAGCTTAATGTTAGATGGGATCCTTCGCTGGGCGTCTTTCAGCCGAGCGGGAGGACTCCGCTGGCGGTTAATATGCGCCCGGCGTGGCCACCTTAAGAGACGATGGCAGCCGCTAATGCAGGAGGATCGCCGGCTCAGCTGCGGGCGGAGCGATCGATGCGTCCCTCAGCGCGCCGAAATATTCGTGTCAATAAAGTGACAGGCGCCGATGGAGGGAAAGTACCGCCGCGAAGTGACAGGCGGGAAAAAGATCACTTCCTGAAGGTCAAACGCAGGCGGTGAAAGAGCGACGGGCGGTGGTCACGTGTCTGCTCGGGTTCACTGGAAGGACGGAGTCGCAAAAGTCAACAGGGTACAAGATGCCGCCATTGCTCCGGCCGTCTGTTCAGAAAAGTACCCAATTGGTCCATCAATTCCTGGAGGGACTCTCAGTCCTCTAAGAAGCGTAATATATCAAGAAGATCAATTACTGACTGGTACTTTGCCAAAATACACCAAAGTACTGCAAATGTCACATCTGGTGTAGTTCACCCTCCAGCCACCAGGTGGCGATGAAGAATAAAGGCGGACTGACTTTGGCGGGAGTGTTTTGACAGTTTCGTGTGAAAGTTAAATTAAATTCTCCTTCGAGAGTTCCTTCAATTGATCCGAGTTCTTTTTTCTTCCCGGAAACGACGGGAAACGGAACGATGACCTCCGACGGCGGCGCTGCTCGCCGGTTCGCTCTGCGAGTGAAGGGAGGAAGTGGAGGGGAGGGGCTTGTCTGACGGATGTGCCTCTTTTTGACACCGCCGATCCCCGGAGGGCGGCGCCGAGCGTCTCCGCGCTCGCCTTCAGTCGCCCGTTTTGTGTTTTTCGAGTCGTTTCGGCGCTTCCGCGCTTTTTTTTGCCGCACTCTGGCCGACAATTGCGGCGTTTTGCACGCAAGCAAGCCGAGCCGGACGCATCTGCATGCAGACAGTCGACACGGGGCTTAGAGAAAAACTCAATATTGATAATTGTTAGTTTCAAACCTCCACTGTGCGGATCTATATTATGTTTGAATTCCATTTTATTATGTTATGTCAGCTGCAGTGCAGGGATGAATCCATAATACATTAATCCGCAGGATTACACCGCGGCCTCCCCGAGAAGGAGGGAGGTGATGGAGGGATTAGAGGCGGAGAGGAGTAAATACACCTGCAGGGTTAAACTGATAGATTGGTTTCATTGTGCCGGGTTATCGCCGCTCCCTTCAGCTCCCGTTCGCACTTTAATGAGACGTCTTCATCAGCGTCCAGCAGCAGCAGCGCTCGCGCACTTTCCCCACCCGTCGAGTTCCGGCTTATTTGGAAGGAAACGAAAGCAAAAGTTTCCGACGTTCCTCCCCGAAGCTCCTTGAGTTCCATCTCAAACGGCGAAGCAACCAAACGGGTACTTTTTCGGAGTACTTTTTCTAGGACTCAGCAGAGGAGACGTGACAGCGGCTCCGTCACTAAGACTGAGGCCCCATTCCAATTCTCTTCCTTAATCCTCAACCTCAATCTTTGACCCTCAAAACCAAGTGTTAACGGCTAGAAATTGGGACACTCCTTAAATGCAGATACTTCCTCAGTCAATAGGGGGCAGCATTACGCCAAAGCGGCATTGAGTTTATCAAGTCAGAAGAGAAGAAGCAGGGATCTACTGACAAAAGATCGTAAAATAAAAGTAAAACTTAAGCAACAATGAGGTAAATAATACATAACAAGGGCCTAAACGAATATTTTTCGTCATATTTGTACCTCTATTAACAAAGAAAACACATTTGTAGCTCGCTGTTTCGTTTTAACTGTAAATACTGCAATGCATTCTGGGTAACCCGTACTTTTAAGCGAGGTGCCCGACACTCCTCGGCCGTTTCGTTCCGTAAACTCGCTCCTCAACGTAACTTCCGAAGAACTGGGACAGCATTTGGAGGAACGAGGGTTCAGGTTGAGGATTAAGGGAGGAATTGGAACCTCAAGTGGAGGTCCTGGTGGAAAAGTACCATCAGAACGAGTGGATCTGGTTCAAGACGGAGCGGCGGTGGCGTTTTTCTACCTGTTGAGACGTACAGAAAGATCCAAGAGAGCAAGTCGGACCGTAAGAGGCTTAATCATCTCTCCTCCGCGTCAGCAGCAGCGTCTTGATCCCACTCGAAGGTTTCTAACGAGACGAATATTTGCGCTAATTGGGAGCTTGTTTTAATGAGGCACAAGCGGATGATGAAAGCGTTTCCCGGCAGCGCTGCAGGTAGGGGGCGCCCACCTGCGGGGGCGCCTCATGTTTCCGGACAAACCTCACAAATCTGCCGTTTGGACGCTTTCGCGAGCCCGCGGCGACGGTCGGAGGTCGTTCGTGGTTGCTGACTGACTCTGGAGGACGGCTTCCTAATGAGTCCGCTGACCCCAGCCGTGACCTTTCTCCGAGCTTCGAAACAAAAGCCGGGACTCAGCCGATAGGAACCTTTTGAGGCTCCGTTTCGGCGTCATCGGTTCACATCATCATAGAGTCCGAACGTTGTTGTTTTTCTCAGCTGAAGTCTCGAAACGCTGCGACGTTTTTAACCTCCTGTTTTCGCGGAGGACGGCAGACGTTGCCGGAGGCGAACGGCTCTCCGGAAGGCTCCAGCTGTGGTCGGGGACGCACGCTGGAACCTGATTGGTCGGACTGTAACCTCCCAGCACGGCTGTGGGCGGGTTCACGCGGAGGGTCCCAGAACCCTCCGTCCTGCACGGATCTGGCAACACGTCGGAGGTCTTCGGTCGCCAGATTGAGGCGCTCCGGATAAACAGGAAGGACTGGAATCCGACTCTGTCGGACGATCCATCCATCCGCCCCAACCTCCTCACGTCAGTGGGTCAAGAGGAAGTTGCTCTTACGGGTGCTCTTACTTTGAAAGTCAAAAGAATATCTAGTCAGCAAGCGCGTCACCGTTCAATCGTGTCGTCTAAATCGTCTGTTTAGAGATTAATTCCAGTGAATTAATCACAAAGCCTCGAATTAACGAGATGCTTTTAAAGGACTTAATCTTATTTTTTAATCCTTTTTCTTTCTTTTTGATCTGGTTTTATTCCTTTCTGCCTGCGGAGGTCAAACGCGTCCCCTCAGGTCATTCCTGCAGCTCGTCCTCACATCGCGACGTCTTATCGGGATCTTTACACTCGATAACGTTTCGTTTGTGAAGCGGCGCGGGGGCCACGCCGCCGCCGCCGCCGCCGCCGCCGCCGTGACACACCGCCACGTCCCCCCCTCCCTCCGCCACCCCGCCGCGTAAACATCCTCGCCGAGAGGGGAGACGATATCTTTTAATCCGGAACAGAAGACGCGGCGGGAAGCGGCGTTTTCATTTTAGATAGTCATCTTCTCGGCGCTCAGACTGACCCAAGATTGTCGCCCTCATTGTCTGCAGCCGTCACCTGTCACACACACCCCTGCACGCCGCCATCGAGTGTGTGTGTGTGTGTGTGTGTGTGTGTGTGTGTGTGTGTGTATGTGTGTGTGTGTGTGTGTGTCACTTCAAGCGCACGCCGCTCGCTGTCTGGAGGAGCTTGTTTGTATTTATCCACTTTTTTCCTCCTTATTTGGAGGAGTTTGTTTGAGTGGTCATGTCAAATATCGGCCCCGCCCCCTCCCCCCTCCCCCCCGCGCCCCCCCCCCCCTCACGCCTGGAGGACGCTCGGGTGCTGGCATGTTGACAAGAGCAGCTGCCTCAGTCAACCCTCCGCGCTGATAAGAAGCAGCACATCTAAAGACTGAATAATGGCCTGCTGTCCCGGCGCCGGCCGATCACTCCCCGTGCCGCCGGACGGCGCCGGGACAAGCAATCAGCCCTCAATCTGCGGGCGTCACGGCGCCCGTCCGCGCCGCCGGCGGGATGATGTGTTTACTCTGACATCAGCGCAACCGGGGGGGAACCTGTGTCACGCCCCGCAGCACGCGGGACGTCTTCAAAGCGCTCGGCGCCACACGTTTGGTCCCAGAACTCGCGTGGCGATTCATGACGGCGCTGCAGGGCCTGGAGGCGGAGCCTCAAACACAGAAACAGCGGAGAGGAAGAGGTGGCGAGCGAGCGTTGCCGCCATCCGCTGTTCAGTTCTGGAGCTTGTTCCGACCTCTTCTTTGACCCCCGGTGGACAAACGAGGAACTGCAGCTTGTTCCAAACAAGCAGTTCTGCCATCTGCGCTACTGTCCCTTTAAATGGCCGCCCTGTGGGCGTGGCTAGACCCTCCATCGGGCCCGTTCTGGTCCACCTGCCACGTTCGACGCCTCTGCTGTAGTTTTTTTTTTTATTATCAGCGTCTTTCGGTTTCTGTCCGCGAGCCGCACGAATGCATCGTCGGCGAGTTCGCCGCTGCGGCGAGTTCGCTGCGTGCTTCATCTTGTGGCGCCTCTTTTTTTCCGTAAATCCACCTGTATCAAAACACACCTCCGTGGTCTTCTTTTGGCGGCGCCGAGTAAAACCTCTTATCTCTGTCCTTCAAGCGTCTCGTAAACAGGATTTGACGGACTAAAGCTCCGCGGTTCTGCGAGCGCAGGAGTGTGGAGCGCGTCCGCGATGAGCATCGCCCCCCCCAAAAAAAGCAACTTCTGCGTGTGAAACTCGCTCTCCGCACCGGCGGCTTCGCCGGCTGTCTGTCGGCGCATTATCAGAGGACGACAGTTTCATAATTCTGCGGGGATAATGGGATTACGCGCCGCAATCGGGGCGACGGCGAGCGGCGGACGCTGCATCCCAATACGTCGGGAGCACGGGTGTCACGTCGCGTTCGCGCGTTTCAGAGTCCCCCGGGCGTCGTCGCACCGGCCAGCCAGAACATTATGGCCGCCGACGGGTGAGGAAAGTGGCGGTGAACTTGGGACGACGGCAGACAGCCCCTCCGGAGCCTCCTGAACTGAACGTTACAGGAACTATCGAGGGAAATCAACATCAAAAAGCACTCAGAGAGCGCAAACCTCCGCTGAGATTGCACACTTTGGAAGATTTTCTGCAAATACACAGATGCAAACAAACCGAGGACGCAATTCAAACTCCAAAACAAAGAATTTAAACTTTCCAGGAGGATTTTTCCGGAAGTTCACCTCAGCTGAAGGTTCGAACTCTTTACGGCCCTAATTTAAAAGTGGAAAACGCCGCGTTTGCCCCTCAAACATAAACGAGGCCCCGGCGTGATTTACCGGGAAGACAAAATAAAGCCGTAAGTCAGGGAACGGCCGAGGCCTTCTCCTGGATCAACGCTCTCGTTCGCCATCAGCCATATTTTCACCCCAAAGGAGGTCGGCGAGGAGCGAAGGAGGCGGCGGCGCGACAGGAAGTCTGATTTATAGGCTGAAGCCACGAGTCAGAGCGCGACGCTGAGGACGTCGGCTCCACTCGGCGGAAGGATGAACGGAGCCGTAAAGACGCCGACGGTTTAATCGCTCCACAAACAAATGAACTGCGTCTCTTTGACTCTTCACCAGTCGTTTATTGCAGCTCTCGCAAAAGCGGCAGCGCCGCGTCGTCTCAACGCGGATAAACTCCGTCTGCCGCTGATTTAACGTTTATTGTAGGTTGGCGGAAAAGTGCTGAAAATCTGTCTCGTAATTGAGCACGGCGAGTTTTTTTGGGACGTTTTAAAAGCGACGATTTAAAAGAGCCCTATGATGCTATTTCGACTTTTTTCAGCTATTCACAGTGTAACAGTGTTGAAAGCTCATTCAGGAAGTGAGCAGCGCCCCCTATCTTCACATAAACTCATGTTTGAGATATCCAGCGTGCGTCTCCATTCAGTTTCTATGGTTGAAACGGTCTGTTTCAGGGAGTTTTTTTCACATCAGTTTTTCAATGACGTCACAAGGGGGAGGGGCTCAGTGATTGGACAGCTTCTCTAACTGCCAGCAGTTAACCAATCAGAGGCGTCCTGCATCTTGTAG
>JASSRZ010034058.1:0-19418 GCA_032164315.1 Malacoctenus gilli | reverse complement strand
TTGTTTCACACTTTTTTGTTAAGTATATAATTCCACATGTCTTAATTCATAGTTTTGATGCCTTCAGTGTGAATCTAAAAGTTTCACAGTCATGAAAATAAAGAAAACTCTTTGAATGAGAAGGTGTGTCCAAAGTTTTGGTCTGTACTGTATATCTCGATCGTCTCCTTCAGCCCTAGTAGACCCCCCCTTTAAAGACAAGCAGAATGAGGCTCTTCCGCATTCAGCCCCACCCCAACGATGATGCAGGACGCCTCTGATTGGTTAACTGCTGGTAGCAGTTGTCGGGAGCCCACCCATACATTTTCGCCATAGAGACACCGGTATTACTTTTAAACAAACCAAAGTTAATATATATATATAATTTTTTTGTCAACCATGGCTACACAAAATATCCAACCATACATGTTTTGAGCCTGAGTCGGACCCCAAATCTCAAACTGAACAACTCGCCGACATGCCGCAAAGACAGCAGCAGGCCGTATCTGTTTGGGAAATACTCCTATCTTATTATCTAAAGCGCTACGCCGATGTTTACCGTGTTTAACTTGGGACAGATCCTGGTTTCAACAAAAGCTTGTTTGCAAATCCGCCATTGTTCTGGCCCTTATTCAGCCAGCAGTCGTTGGTGAAATGACGATCACAAACACACACATTGGAACAACTCTGCGTCTGGTTCCCGAAAACAAACTCCATCCAATGCTGTCTGGCCGTAGTTTCATTCGGGATTTTGAACAAGTGTAACTTCCTGACACAGCCGAAGAAACACTTCTTGTGTGACATATTTTTGAATGAAGAATGCGTTGCGATAACTCCTAGACTTATTAACACTTCACGAAAGGTGAGTTGCCTCGCTTCTCATGAACGGACATAGCGTAGAGAAGTTGTCTAATCACTGAACTCCCCCCTTGTGACGTTAGTGAAAAACTGATGTGAAAAAGGGGGAGGGGGGGCGCTGCTCACTTGTCTGAATGAGCTTTCAACAATATTACACTGTGAATAGCTGAAAAAAGTCGAAATAGCACAATAGTGCCTCTTTAAAGCAAAATACCTCTCGATTTCAAACGGAGTTCACCCCCTACTTGTGTATCAGATTTAGACTGAATCAATATCTGAAGTGTTTTTTATTTGTTTTGTTTTGTTTTTTTGTCTCACATCAATTGCTTGATGACAAAAATGTTTTTAGGATAAAAAACACACAAAAATCTGGATTTGGTCTCCTTGTTCCAATACTTGTACTGTTGTATTTTCAGGCAATATTTTTAGGCCATTCAGGCTTGTGTGCAGCTGAAAAGTCTCAAAGGAATAAAATTTCCTGAACATCATCATACTGTGAAAACAGAGCCATTGCAAGACCTGTGCGAACTGTGCAACAGCACAGGGCCTCGCACCACTCAGCTCACACCTCTAACCTCTAACCCCCCCCCCCCCCTTCCCCTTATTTAATCGCGCGTCCAGGTCAAAAAGCAGGGCCTCGCATTTCATGTTTGCATAGGGCCTCACACCTTCCCTGTGACGAGCCTGTGTGAAAACATTTGTCCTTTGTTTAGAGTGCACGCATATTTGTTCACATTAGAACAGTAGTGGGGCATCGTTCTAAGGGGTTCAATGAAGTCACAATTTCATGGTGTTAAAAAAATTGGAAAGGAAATGTTCCACCTGAGAAATATTGTCATGCATGGCAATGCATCATCCAATACTTCAATCAAACCATTTGGCTATTAGATGCATTTTGAAGGTGAAAACATGTTAGAAAGATCTTTAAGGATTTTTGACAGGTTTTATTCATTTAAACAAGTACATTAGACTCTGTTTGTGCTTCTAACAATTTATTTACCCCCTTCCAACTTTGCCATGATCTTGTTGTGCGTCTTCTCTGGTTGTAGCACGGAGTGATGAAGAAAGTCTCTGCTGACACAATCTTGTAGTTTCTTCAGTCGTTTATTACAAATACAATGTCAAAGCGAGTTGTCTGGACCAAACTCGGAGAAAGAGAAGCCAAGGCCTTTCTCCAACTAAGTTTCCTGGTCTTCAATTTATATAGATTGCTGGCTCAGCCCCTTCTCCAATACAATCTTTGTAAAGAGCACTCTCTGGAAGGGTGAGGAAACAAATGTTCTCTATAAACAAAAACAAGCTATCTTATGATGCTTTGGATGTTTATCCTGTCCTGACCTTCTTCCCTTAAGCTAACAAGGAAGTAAATTTTACAGATCCTGGTTACAATTCCTGTTCTGTCACAGTCCAAGAAGAGACATCACAATCTCATTAAACAGGATTTGCACTTGAACTGAATATAAATAACATTTTTACTTTTGAAATTTTGTAATTGGAAGTCTTGTTTTTTTTACAGAGAAGAAGAAAAAGGAACTAGACAAACAAAACATGGATAAAGAACCAAGTGATCCAGCGGCCAGTGATAAGAAAAAAAAGGTGGACATAAAGAAAGAGAAGAGAAGAGCTGACAAAAAGGATGAAACATGTGTAAATGTAGTAGAGTTGGCTATTCCAGAAGTACTGGCAGAACCTTCACTCTTCTCTGAAAGGCATATACATCCCTCAGATAAAATTGCAGACACAGCCGATCAATCAGAACCCCTTCTCACTCTCTGGAAGAAGCCATCAGATGCAGAGAGAGAAATGCCAGAGCCCACATTTGAGAAGCAACCACTTCCTACATTTAATCTAGCTTTGTCCTCTGAAGCACATGACTTGGTTTCTGAGAAGAAGAAGAAGAAGAAGAAGAAGAAAAAGAAAAAAACCTTGATAGGTGAAAGCAACAAGGAACTTTTGCCAAAGATCAGTGGTGTTTTGGATAAAAAAATTCAAGTAGCAACACCTATTGCCAATGCTATAACTCCTTCTGAAAAGACGAACAAGGGCCCCAAGCATGACACAAAAAGCAGTAAGATGGAGTCTGATACACATCTGTCACCAGTAAGCTGTATGCCAGTAGAAGAGATCACTGCAGCACTGAATGAGACCAACCACACAACCCTTGCCAAGAAAAAGAAGGGTCTGAAAGCCAAAGGAAAGCTCAAGGATGTAGTATACGTTAGTGGTCGAAGTTCAGTTCAAGATGCAAAGCATGATTGTCCAACCACTGGACTCAAACAAATTACTCATGCAGCCACATCAAAACAAAAGACAGAGAAAACATCTGTCAAAGGTGACAATGACACTGAGGGACAACAGACAGAGCCAGAAGTAAACAACACAGGGGTCGGGTCAGATGATTTACAACAGTCTCATCGAGTCCCACCCAAAAAAGCAACTAAGAGAAAAGGCAAGGAGTGGGTTGGAAAAGATCAGCCGATTCAGGAATCCACCGGTGAAGGTGTCAATCGTGGACCATCACTGAAGAAAAAGAAAATTGTCAAAGAATTTGCAGGTACTGGTTCAAATAACCTTCAGGAAGCAGATTGTCAAAACCAGTTGTTTAAGATCACAATCACCACACCAACCAAGAAGATAACTGCTTCACAGCCAACGGTGCCTCAGTTAGCCAAAACTTATATGGATGCGGCTGACGGCATCAACGAACATGAGTTGGTCTCCCCCTCAAGGAAAGCAGCTAAAAGGAAGAAGAGGAAGATCCCTGTGGTGTTTGAGATTGATGAGCCACCAACTGCAGAAATCAATGAGCTCACAAAAGAAGAAATGACTTCAAACAAAACAAAACTGACCAACGTGAGTATGTACTGAAATTGAATAGCTTAGACACTTGTAAATAAAGCATTTTCCTAACTTAATTCTCCTTGGTTTTTATCAATCCACACCACTGAACTGAAAGAAAACAAACCCCGAAGAACTGGAGTGTTTCTCCAACTTCAAAACCCTGCAGAGTTAAGCTGCTGTATAAATCAGGCGGACCATTGGTGATCTTTTTTTTTTTCACAGGAAGATCAAACACATTATTTAGCATCCAAGAAGGTGACCTTTGGTCTGAAGAACAACAAAACAGCTGGTAAGACACCGTCATCTAATGTATTTAAATTCTGAAGATTTTTTTTCAGTGGGGGATGGCCCCTCGTATCAACAATATAGGATGAAGGCCAGTTTTACCCTCTTGTAATTGATTGGCATCAAACCAGCTACGCTGTGAGCTGCCTCCTGCTTTTGCTGGACACTGTAAGCAGTGGCAAAAACTGCACTGTGGAAACACTTATTGACTCTATAATAAATTGTGGAAAAAGAAATAGTAGATGGTCCAACAGTACAGTGGCCAACATTCGGTATATCCTGAACATATAATTTCCTTTCACATCCTTTTAATGCTGGAAAAGTTTTACAAAATATGCAGATTTTGGATTTAGTTACATTTAAGCTGTCTATGTCTGAAAGGATTTGGCAGGGAGTTATCTGATCATGGTAAATTCTAGACAGTTTGCAATATCATAATTGACCATAAACAGGAATAGAATTGTCAAGTTTTGTAATGGTTTGCACTGGTTTTCTCCAGTGCAACTTTTTTTATATATATTTTATTTTTGTAAAATTGTAAAAACTTTAAAGAAAAAAAAAACAACAAAAAACACCTGTGCCAAGGTCAAGATACTCTTGAAAAAGTAAAATAAGGGAAATTGAAAAAAATCAAGTGTAGGTGTGAAATAGTATCAAAAGTGGTATAGCAAAACAGAGATTTCAGAATGTAGGAGGAGTTGAAGGGCAAGTTGAAGGCTGTAGCTCAATGGAATCGATTGTAAGAAGGATTTTAAAAAAAATTGAAATGGTAGAAAACAGCGAAAATAAACTTAAATATAGAAAATGTGACATCACTGAAAACGTGCTTTTATTTTTTCATGTTTTTCACTTCTTGTGTGTACTGTATTTTTGTTAATTCCGTTAAAATTTTTCATTTTAAACTTTTTGTAAAAATATTTCAGCTTGTTATGTTTTTTCTGTTGCTACCATTATCTTTTTTTAAACAATGGATTACAAGATAGAGCCTTCAACTCATTATTCAATTCTCTTCACGAAATTCAGAGGTAATTTTGGAGTACGTAGGTTTCAAAAGCTGTTCCTTGCCAGGTGTCTCACCTAATTTCTTTTTTTTCTTTTTCTTTATACATTCAGAATTTAGGAAGACTGATCGCAGCCTCCTTGTCAGTCCAGATGGGACGTCACGTGTGCCATTTGATCCAAAGCAGATGCCCAAGTGTGGGGTGTTAAAGTCCCCACTTTCAAGGTTCTCCCTGAGCAACAAAAAGACCCGCTTCAAGACTTCAAACAGCTTGCCGAAAAAAAGACCCACAGCAGCAGATTTTTTCTAATCGCTATTACTGGTATTGTGTAGAAGCTGCAAACTGCTATAGAATAGAGATTTGAAGAGTATTTTTCATAATTTGATACCAGTTAAATTCTTGGATGTCAAGTGACAGTAATTGATCTGTTTTAATAAAGTTACACATTTCAGTTATAATAAAGGGTTAGTTTCCGTTTGATTGAAGGGCTCCTCATCAAACCAAAACACAACTGACACCTGACTGAGAGAGAAATTGTTTTGGTCTACAATGAACTGAAGGAGTAAGTCCTACAGACCTGAGACTCAACTTGTCCGCAGCGTTGGATAGACACCTGGAGTTGATTGCTTCCTACATTCTTCAGTTGACTTCGACATGTCTAAAGATAGCTGAATATATCATTAAGGTCTCTGTTTGAATTAATGAGCGTGCTAAGGAAGCACGATGCTGCTATTGACTTTTGGTTCTTTGTGTTTCTGCTCCACACTGTTATTTGTTTTAACTATCTCATACACAGTACATATCCAGATTTTTTTTTAAAGGCATGCATTTATCCCAAAAAGGATGTTATGGTCAGTCTTCTCATAGGCCACGACCACCTGAATCCTGAACAACTGGTTTTGGGGACATGAAATGTCACCTCAGTGGGAGAAAACAAACCCCACATGGTGCTAGAAGTGAAGTGTTGCAACCTAGATATTCAGTGTTACCTGCATGCATGGGGGATAATATCCGTACCAATTATTAGGGTTGGGTGTTATCCAAATTTCAATACCTTCATACCGTCTCCACATTTACCACGGTATATGGTATAACCGTGACCAATTAAAAATTATGACATATGGCTCAGACAGCCTCACTAACAGCACAACAGTTAAAAAATTAAAATTAACATAACCATCCCAAACAGTTTTTGCGCAGAATGCTCCGCATACAAATCAATTAAATTAATTCACAGCCCGAACAACTTTGAACAACCAAAAAAAGCAGTTTTTAAAAAAAAAAAAAATGCAAAAACAACAGTTAAACAATTGAATCAATTTGACCATCCAAGCAGTTTTGTGTGCCACACACGCATCAATTAAATTAAATAACAGCCTGAACAACTTGAATTACAATTAAAGAGCAGCTTTTAAAAAAGAGGAATTTAACAAATAATACATAAAAGGGAAAGACACCTGGCAGAACATTCCTACAGGAGACTTCCTAGAGTCTTTTTCTTTTCGTCGAGGTTCGCGTTGCACCTCTCCCGCTCTGATGGTCACTGGACCTGCTGCTGATGCTTGTCCCTCTAAGCTCACCATCTCAGCCTGTAATTCTGCCTTGGACTCAGCTAATGTGTTGCCATCAGTAATATCCTTCACAGTAACGAGGGTTGAGGAAAGTGCCTTTTCGTAATAGTTTGCACACTGAATCAGATTCATACTTTGCCTCCAGCTTTTTTAGAATTTCAGTTTTGATTGACTTTGTTAGCTGCATGTTATATTCTGACACAGCCAACACATTGTCCTTGAAAAACTAGAGTATGGGAAGGACAGAGGGACTGGTCACATAATGTTCTCATGACAAAATATCACTGAAGTCACCGACTGGTTTCAGTGCGATGTGAACAGCTTTCAATACATCTGTGTCCTGCCAGGTTAGGGACAGGCTGCTTCTTCCGTCGTCAGACAAAATGTATCCGATAGCTCGCGCCTGCTCCAGGATGCACTCCACCATTGCCAGTTTGGAGCCCCAGTGAGTTGCGCAGTCCTGCCAATGGTTGAATTAATTAATAAACAAATTCATCAATGAATGAATACGTTAATGCAATTATGCTTACTGCTTCCAGTTGTCAGACTATGCTCTGGGAGTCCCAACTCCACTTGCTTCTTGTGGAATTTACTCTTTTATTGCCAGCTGTGTCAAAAGGCCCCGACAATATGATGGCACACTCAGTCTTTTGCTTGCAGTGCATTTGTGACAGCCAGGTTTAGATTATGACCGAAACAGTTAAGGACAATGCAGGTACCTGAATGCGGCAGACATGTTGGCAGCGTTGGCAGACGTTATGGCTGAAAGTTTTTTCTTTTGTCAAGTTGCAAGTCCTGAAGTGCAGCTTCAAGTGCTTTCGCAAGGTTGTCTGCCATGTGACTCTCGAAAATTCGATGTTTGGAGGCATTTGGATTCAACTTTCCACTCAGATGTAATGGTATGGACAGTCAAGGACAGTCATGTTAACTGACGATAATGTCAGCTGTTTAAGCAATAACGCATAGGAAAGCCGTGTTTCTCATCTGTTGCTGAATCTCCTCTCTTAAGATCAGTTTCAACTTCTCAGGTTTGTATCATTGAGTGATCATTTGGTTCTGACTTACTTCTCCTAAGGGACCCTTAGGAACAAGAGGTAAGCCGAAAAGCCGTTCCAGTGGTCGAAAAACCGTACTGCGAACTCCCGTTCTCGGGAAGTTTCCAAGTCAGTGCTTCAGAAGTTCGGGAGCCTGCACTCAGTGTACTTGGCATTGAGAAACTGCATCGCACTGGTTTTGAGAAATGGCCTGTGTAGTGGAACAGGACTTGGTAGCTGACTGATGACGTTTCACAAGTCCGGGAGAACGCAAGTACAGACAAGTACGGGTATTGAGAAACGGCCATTAATAGGTAGGTCCTGGAGCGCATCGTGCGTCGCCGCCATATTGGGTGGGTCAACTCAGTCCAGGCAAGCATCAGAACCTATACTAAGTAAACGACTATGTCAGCAATGTGTGCAGCCTTTGGTTGCAATAACCGGCGCACAGTTGAAAGCAGAGCCCAGGTAAGATTGAACAGTACTTTTGGTTGTTTGACTATCATTTCTATTGCCATTTTATGATCGTGGCAAAAGTTTTTGGCTATCCACGAAATGCTAACGGCAGGCACCGGTCCCCTCATCTATTGCTGTTTTGTTTCTTTCTCCATTCACATTTTCAAGGTTTCCTTGTGACTCAGGCTTAAGAAGGCAATGGGAAGTTGCTTTAAAGAGAGAGTGTTTTGCTTTTTCCAAGTCATCGAAGCTGTTTAGCCGTTACTCCAAGCCTGGTGATTTTGACAGGACGGGTCAGGTTGTCAGGCTTCTAGACGGGGCGGCCCCGTCCGTCTTCAACTTTCAATCTCATCTCCAAAGAGTATGTACTGTATATGCTGAGAGAGATGTCTGCGATATGCAAAACAAAAGTTAATGTGTGTTAATGTGTGTGTGTCTGTGTGTTGGGCGGGGGGCGAGAGAGAGGCAGAAATAAAGTTAAATGAACAATCAAACTTGTGTGTTTAATAATTCATCTGATACAGTTATCAATTCATCAAGATACCTTGATGCCTGCCTTTATTATTTATTTGCTTCAACATGAAAACACGTATTTTAACGTGTTGCAGCATCGTGGATCTCAACTTTATGTCTATTATTTGTAATAACCCAAGCTGTGTGAAAATTGGATGAAAAAGAAAGAAGTTATGACAATTTTAGTTGGGAATCCTCGTTCCTCTCAATACACTGGAGTCGCACGAGTGACCCAGCCAAGATGGCGGCCGCGCTGCGACGTCAGCTCCAATAGGCGGCCCCAGTCCATGAGGCGTCTGCCTCGTAGCCACAGACCTATACAAGTAGACTGGACACGGCACTGTAGAGTCCCAGCAGGCTGACGTCCGACGGCGGCGCCATCTTGAAGCGGGCGACTTTACGATTCACTGTGGATTACAATGCAAGCTTTTGGGTAAATAAATTAATAAATTCACGTGTGAATAAAGATCTATGCCTCTTGATTATTTTTAAGTTGTAACGGCATAGTTATTGCCACAAAATACTCATGATTTATAGACCCGGGTTAAATTTCTGCACGAAGCATGTTTTCCTTCTCTGATGCCCATCGGAAGGCACACTTTATCATGCGGAATTTTAACATTCCTGTCAGTCTATTGATCAATTTCAGTTTTCATGGCAACAAAATTAGGCTTATGAAATATAAATATAGTTTGTCAGTAAACTAAGGAAACTCAGTTTTAAAGGTCAATAAATGCACCTTAATGAGATCAGAAATTGGTATAGTGTAATGTTAATTTGAAATATGAAAACATGCCTATATTTCATTGTCAGAAGTTGTCATCTGACCATTTTCTCTCTGATATAATCAAATTCTTAGGGTTAATATAATAATGCTGTGATAACCTAAGTAGTGTAATATTGATGATTATCTAAAATATGAAAAAATGAGTATGAAAAATGTGGTTCATGAGACCACAAAGGATCACACACATTAGCGTTCAAATGATGGCTCAGTAGAAATTCAAGCATTAATATTGTATACAAAATACATGGCCTACTGGTCTCTGATGTAGAAATTTGTTTAAAATGCACGCTGAGTACAGGGTTTTTCCCAGCTTTTGGGGGGACTGAGGTGTTCTCTTTTCCAAAAAGTCATTAGAATGCCCTTAAAAAGCCCTTAAAAAGGCTAGATACATACAAAGTAAATTATACATGTCCCTGGATAATTCATAATAACTCAATGTGTGTCTAACCTGTGGAAGGTTATTCCCTGTTGTCGAGATTCGACAGTTCGCCAGTTTTTGCAATTGCAGGCTGCATAATGTTGAGGCATTTTGCCCCGATGTCATGCTGTTTCCCTTGGAAACACCGCTCTGCGTTTGGGCAGTTGACCGCTTTAAGATGGCCGCCAAATCCGCCGTCAGAAAAGGGGGCGGGACCAATCAGTCTCTATACAGATCTGTGCTCGTAGCCAAGCTTGCATTGTAATCCACAGTGAATGTAAAGTCGCCCGCTTCAAGATGGCGCCGCCGTCGGACGTCAGCCTGCTGGGACTCCACAGCGCCGTGTCCAGTCTACTTATATAGGTCTGTGCTCGTAGCCATTTGCCTTCTCCCGGACTTGAGAAACGTCATCAGTCAGCGCCCAAGTCCTGTTCCAATACACAAGTTCGCATTTAGGCAAGTCCGGTTAGATACCCGGATGTGAACTCGTTACGCCCATTTTACCGAGGATGCATCGGATGGTGACCTGCGTGGACTCGGACAGCCATGTATCCCAGAATTAATTTCACTACAACCGAGCGATGGCAGAGGAGCGAACACAAAACTGTAAGCAGTAATTAAAAAAAACGAGTAAGGTGTTTGTTTTATGTAGTTATTTTATTTTATCGAATTTTACAACATAAAATAAACATTTCTGGGATAATCACCAACGGCAAACACCGAAGTCAAGGAAGTGACGTAACGAGTACGCTGCTGTTCCATTTGTCGAAAAACCGTACAGCAAACTCCCGTTCTCGGGAAGTTTCCAAGTCCGAGCTTCATAAGTTCGGGAGTCCGCACTCAGCATACTTCATATTGGGAAACGGCACCGGTGTTTCGTCAAGTCGCGTTTCCCTGTCCTGCTCCGGGCTGCATACGCGGCAAATAATACTTGTTCAGCGCTCGTATCCAGTATACTTGTTCAGCGCTTGTTCATATTCTTGTCCAACACAAATCTACCGTCATACCTTTCCGTTTCATTTGTAGACATCACAAAAGACGAAAGACTTCTCCGAGCTGTAAAATGAGAAACAGCCTCCTACCAGCAGATGTCAGTGTACGTGCTTAACTTGATTTCCCTGGAGGAAATTGGCCACCCTCCGTCACTGCGACGCATGCGCGATTTCAAGGTTAGGGAAGAAAGTTGGAGACTCGAAAGTAAATATCATCCCAGCCTTCGTTAAAGTCCACGTTTTTTGCTCGGTCCATTATATTCTTGTCTCGGTCTGCTTCCGTTGTAGCGCTGTGATCTGCTGTCGCCAGGCGAACATTAGGTAAGTATGTGTCGAGTTAGCCCATGAGCGACTCTTGATAAACCTTCTCTCCGTGACGCAGTGTTTGGAGTCCCTTCGCTACCGACCTATTTTGATTGTGGTCGAGTGCTGGTACACAGGGGGGGCAGTGTGCTGCAATACATCTACTCTGTAAGAATGTTTGAGACACACTGCGTGTTTGTTCCGACATTAAACACCTCATCATCGAGCTCTGTGCTCTTGCACTCACAGAAACACCGGTGGAACCTGAATACATAGAGGCTCACCAAGATGACCAGTGTAAGTAAACACCGGGCGAGCGATGTTACCTCTTGCCCCTCTTGATTCACAGATTCGGCATTTCTGTATTAATAACTCACCAGCGGAACATCTTATCTACAAAACGGACAAGGTGGACTATTAGCTCCGATCGTATTGTTTTCAAAATGGGTCGTTATTTCCTCCCTTCGAGCTGGAAGAATTGCTTTGGGCTCCAAGAGTCTGCGTCTCTGCGAAGGTGCAGAGACCGTCTACAGACATCGGAAATAAAATGTGAACCAAAAATTTTAATAGCTTCACCAAGGCACGTGTTGTGTCATCAAAATCACCTTATGTTTTGTTTCTCAGATTGTATGTTTTGAATTGGAAGATAATACTTTTGAACCATTTTGAGACTTTTTAAAAAGCTGAAATGCCATATTGTCCTCCAAAAAAAAGGGCATGCAAACTATTTTTTTTTTTCATGTTACAACTTTTTTTTTGTAAAATATTCTAAAATGTAATTTTGGAAGCATTTTTAACTAGGTAAAAAACTAATTAAAATGACCAATAATGCTAGTGTTGCACACAGTAGTATTACAAAAATCACAGTTCACATAATACAACTTTTACCTTGTGGAAATATTTTAAAATGTAATTTTAGGGAATTAGAATCGATAAAAAACTGATAAAATGAGCAATAACTTTACTATTATGCACTGTAGTGCCACCAAACCCACAGTCAGGAACGGTTCTGCATTGAAATACTCTCCAGGCAAAATCCCCCTCTTGCCCCCCCCCCTCCCCCTCTTCTTTTCTCACTCACAGCTTCCGGTAGCAACAATTTAACCCACACATACGCATAAAGCATATCGTGTTCTTAATACTACAACTCTTACTTAGGGGAAAAAAAGTGTTAAAAATGTAGTTTAGGGAAATTTTAATCAATAAATTACTAATAAAGTAGTCATTAATTACTTTATTGCACACTGTCGTGATACCAAACTCACAGTACACATAAACCATCCCCTCTTGTTCACATGACAACTCTTTCTTTGGAAAAATATGTTGAGTTTTAATTTGAGGGAATTTTAATGCGAAAATGCAAAAATATTAGTCAGTTAATTGGTTATTATTGAATAAAAATCCCCAAAATTACATTTGAGCATATTTTCCCATAGTAAGAGTTTTGGTATAAAGAAGATTAGATGGTCTATGTATAGTGTGAATTGAGTAACACTTCAGTGTTTATTAAAGTAGTTATTGATCCTTTTTTCAGTCATTTATTTATTTTATTAGTTTATTTATTTATTGAAAAAAATTCCCTCAAATTACATTTAACATATTTTCCCACAATAAAAAACTGTAGTATTATCAAGAGGAGATACTTTGTGTACTGTGATTTTACCAATTTAAAATGCCCCCCAAAAAAACTTTTTTGGATATTTTACCAAAAAAGAAGTTGTCACATGAACACAATATTGTTTGTGCTGTTATTTTGGAGGGACAACATGGAATGACAGAGTTCATTATATGGCTACTTTAGGCTTTTTAAAAATCCTCCAAATTATTTAAATTTAGGGGGCAAGTTAATGCGTTGTTTTTGTGCAAACTCATCAATCTCTTAACGCCTATGACTATTTCAGGCAGGTTGTTCACCTGTTTTTACTTTGCAAACATCTATTTTGTAACAGCAAGTGTCCCATGTAAATGGAACAAACCAGTTTAGCAGACCACAGAAGGAAACTCAACTAAATGAACCAAATAAAAGCGGTTGCTGATTTAGTGTAAGAAGACACTTCAGGAAACATTGAAAGTCCTGTGTCAGTGTTTTGAATTATTTCTTAAATATTAACGTTGTTTTGGTCATTGATATGAGAAATTGTGATTATATGTGAAATCTGGTGTCTGTATGTGCGCGCATCTCTTTTTGTTCAGGTGCTGTGCAGGAGAACCAGGCTGGTCAGTTACCTTCCAGGTCTTCACGTGTTGGTGCACCGTGTGACTCAAGCGAGGGCCTTTGCTGCTGGATCCTTGGGCTCTGATCAGCCTCATTTGCCTGACACTCACTCTGAAAATGGTACTTTCCACCTTTTACTGATCTTAGTTTGTAAACGGCTAATTAAAGGTATTCTAACATTTGTTGCAATATTCTACTTTTTTTAAATTATAATTTTCAGAATTTTCCTAACATGCATGTGGGAATTAAATTTAAGAGGAATGCCCCAAGTGCTGGAACACAAGAATGTACCCTTTATTTTATGTTTTTATTATTCTGATAAAAATCTGACCAATCATACGATTCAGCCGAAATTGAATGATCGGTCGAGATTTGTGCCAATCATCCGTTATTGCGGAACCCCCTCTCCTTCCCCCCCTCTCCCAACTTCCCCCTCCCCTCTCCATTCATCTAACGCTTGTTTCCACACCAGCCTCACCCAGCGCTTGTCTCCTCACTGAGCAGTAGAAACAGCTTTGATAGTTTTGAGAAAAAAAAACCCAAAACAACCTAAAATGAGTGACCAAGGCCAGCTGCAGGTACGAAAGATGACTATTGCATACAGAGTTGCAGTAAAGCGACAACTTAATGTGACAAAGAGCAAAACTCATGTCATTATCGGTTCTGTTAATGAGCGATGGCGGAGAGTGATGCCGCCTCTGGACCTGAAAAGAGATGAGATGATGGTGGAGTACAGACAAAGTAAGGATGTTTATAATTTTAATCCCCGAGAGCTGAAATGATTCAATGGAAAAAAATGTCTTTAATTGGGTGAGTCCCTGCAGAAGTTTCCACACAGCTGACATCTGCTACATCTATCAGATACATAAGAACCTGTCTTCATGCACAGGAGAAAGAAAGCTTTCACAAGCAGGGATGACGATCGATGTTTCGCGGCTGGCTGGCCTGAACCGAAAATATGGCATGTCTCGGAAATGTTTTAGCTGAGAGAAGTAAGACATGTTCTGGTGTTCAACTTTATGCAAACAGTGGCTAACGAGAGTGGCTAACAAAAGCGGCAAACATGAGTGGCTATATCTTCTGCTAAACACATGCTTTGCTACATTAAGTGTCTGATTGCGTTCATGCTATCATGATCACTAAAAACATCTCTGACGATGTTTTTCTTCACAAATCCATAGAAAGAAATATCTGGTGTGGTCTTACGTGTAACAAGTTGACGACTACAATACCCAACATGCAACAATAATAGGAATCAGTCATGGGAGGCTGGGATGGTGCGCTTAGTGTAGCCATGGGATAACGCTGTACTGTCTGTAGATGCTTCGGATTCAGAGTAAACAATCGGACGTTTAAATGATTCGACTACTTATGTAAAGACAACACGTCTTTTCATGCCTCTGTAAAGACAACACGTCTTGTCCCGAAGCTGTGGCTGCGTTTGGGTCAGGCGGGGGTGAGTGGGTAGAACTTAGAAAGGAGGCAGTACTGAGGAGGGAGGCGAAAAGCTTTGGTGAGCTGTGCCGTGCGAGATTGGTAAGAATACCTTTAAATGACACAAGGCATCAATGTGCGATCCTACCAGTCCTGCTATGTGTGAGGTCACAGATAAAATGTGTCTTATATGAGTAGTCCATTTTTTTCCTGTTGTGTTCCGGAGATCTGTAAAACTTTCAAGAGCTTGGTGTAATTTTTCAGGTCATGTGGCCTTGTAATATTTTGAAACAAAGTAATTGTGTTGAAGTCTCAGCACAGGTTAAAACTGATTCTGTTCTTAAAAAATAGCTGTGTCATGTAACCAAACAGACATTTATGTCTCTCTCAGGTCAGATGATCTTGCAACTAAAACTCGTGCTTTGACTCCCATTGTGTAGGACTGCAGACAGTGTTTCCCAATGAGTACATGGGGCCCTCAGGCCCCCAGGACCAGCGTTTCCAGCTCCCAGGTAATGTTGGTTTCAACTGCCACTTTGAAGAACTGGGCGGTCAGCAGAAGAGTCTGACCTACAAAGGAGCTCCAGATGTGTTGACACCTCCATCTAGCAGCAAGAGGCAAGAGTTCATCATGACCCAATTCATGGGAGAGTTCCTAGTGAGTCTCATTTCTGTTTGCGCGAGCACTCCTTGAAGTCCCTCTCCTCTCCCTCTTCATCTCCTCCTCCTCTTCCCTCCACACTACACTTCGACTCCCCGGGAAAATGCAGGTTTCATCACTTGGCATTGAACCTGTCAATTTTTATCGCGGAACTGCTATTTTCTCCATTTTTGAGTCACTAATTGATCTTCGTGTGGCATATCATATTGCCACACCGTAAGTGTTTTAAATGCAAAAAATTTTGTAATATCATGTATCATGTCATGCTTGAACTTAATTGGCTGCAGAGATGCAGAAAAAGCTGTGACTATTCATTTCAATTGCTCATGATTTATTGTAAATCCAAATGTGCAGGAGGCAGAATGATTTGTTCATATCAAAGTTTAATATTGGGGGGGTAAAACGAATCTGTCTCAAGACGGTCTAAACCTAGCTCACGTTCCCTATTATTGGGTGAACAGTCCAACGCTTGGTGAATTCTGCTTCACAATGATAGAAAAAGCTGACACTAAAGGAAAAAAAAAAGTAGAAACAAAGTTACTACTAAAGATATGTTTGACCTGCTATACAGGTAGAAAACACCGAAACGCAGGTAGTATCCAAAAAAGATGTGAGCGCCTCAGCTCTAATCATGTACATGTGTGCGGTTTCAGGGTGAGGCTGCCACAGCTTCCCATGAGAAGATCAGCCCAGCTGAACATTACTTTGAGAGCTCCAGCGTGGAATGTGCTGTACAGTCGTGTCCCGAGCTCCTGAAGAGAGGTAAACTCCGTTCCTGTCTGGACTTTCCTGTCTTTAGTACCAGGAGCCAAACAAATGTGGCCTTTAACATTGTGGAGACCTTTTGTTTTTAAGGTCTTTTGAAAAGTGGCGTTTTCTGCTTGGTCTTGTTTTTGAGGGAGCGTGAAATGAAGTATTAAGAATCACTGTCTCCCATTTTCAAAATGTATTCATGATATACAGTGGAAGTGAAGAGGAGGCTGCCGACAAAACCCAATTCATTCAATCATAATCTTAGTAACCTTAGAAAAAAAGGGGTTTTTTTCCCTGTTAATCACACAGGACAAATCCACCAAGACAAGAGCAGCCACACAGAACTGTCGCAAAACACCAGAGCGTGTCACTTGCTCGAAGACATCCCAGCCCCTCCAACCAGATTTCATCATCAATTTGTGACAAGTACATACTGTCAATATATTAAGCTATGTCTCATTGTAGGTGTTCATGTTTCGGGGTATTTAGAAAAGATATAAATTCTTAGAAAATAACTTATGTAAAATCATGGTAGAAGTAAGGCTTCACAGTATAACGGTATGTTTCGCGTAAACAAGCGAAAAAATCTATCGTGAAACGAGTTCTATTGTTTCTACTGCAGTGTTCCAAAAAACACACTTTACGGCAGTTTTTTACGTTGTGACACTCCGCATATGGCATGCCCACACACGCTGCTGCCACTGTGGAAAAACACAAACAAGCACGGAGGAGCCGGGTGTTTGTGGCGGAGGGGACAACTCTCGTGCAGCCAAAGCAGACGAGCCAACACAGACGGAGGAGCTGCTGCCGAAACGGTGGTCAACATGGGTTGTGTGGTTGTGGTTTTGTTTTAAAAGGAGCGACACGGAGCAGAGCGGTGTAGTTTGTAAAGTATGTCGCTGCCATGTCGCTACAACTGACTCAAACACAACAAACCTCTCTCATCATTTGCGGAAAAACCATGAAAAAGAATATGATAAAAAGTCAGGGTTTGAAGGCAGCCAAGGCTAACGTTGACCAGTCCACCTCTGCCGTCACTGCTCGAAAGAAAAACGACAGCAAGACGCAGCAGCAGCAGAAGCTGAGGCGTATAGCCTTGGAACACCGTACTAAAAGTCCTCCCGACAGTGGAAAGACTTGACCAAGTCACTTGACAAGTTACCTTGAAATATAAAAGTTTGAGAACCTGTAGAAGTCTGACATTCAGAAACACAACGTAAACACTTTATAAAGTTTGACATTGTCAGATGTTTTTTTTGGGATGCTTTCATATCCATGTTACTTGAAGTAGTTCTGTATTTTTTTTGTATGCCTTGCATAATATATTGTGAAAATTTTGCAGCCACACTTTAAAGGGTTGCATGTTTACATTTGATGTTTTGGAACCAATATTCATTTTTAAGAGCTGTTTGCTGCAAACATCAATGGCAATGTTAAACCTTCCTTAGGTTGGCTTTATAGAAATATTTAGTTACTCAATCCTACATTACATGCTGATGTCGTGTGAATTAGCTAGCCTTTTGAATGTATGAATATTCATTTCATGGTTAAACCTTGTGTAACTAATTGTTGTTTACACAAATGTTGAATTATTGAAAAGTATTTTCAATATTTTTCAGAGGGTTCTAAATAAAATAAGTCTTGTTTAGTATTGTAACTTGTTTATTATATCATTTAAACTACATTTCCATGTGGCAATTTTATATAAACTATGCATCAATTGAATTTACAAAAAATGCACTATATCTTGATGTATATGGTATCGGGATATGAAACTAGCTATATTGGGATATGACCAAAATCTCATATTGTGCAGCCCTGGGTAAAAGGGACATTTGTCCCTGTCTGAACCTAAAACCCACACTGAAAAAGTGAATGCAAAAACAAACAAATCACAGTAAAACATAACTGCATCATTAATTGTTTCTGGGGTTTTTTGTGAAGCTGCAGTACAACTTATTCCAGGTATTGTGATACTGTTTGTTGAAGACAGACATTTGGGTAAATTGAATGGTTGTTTAGATTCTTCAGCATTCATGGCCTTTGGTCTTGTCTTGACACCCTCTAGTCTCAGTAATGTGTTCGTCTTGGCTCCAGCGCTATTTGTCGTGGTGGTGTTTCTGTGGGAGGACATACAGAATGATAAGTTGTATTTCCTGGTTGTGTCCTGTGCAGATTTTGAGTGCATGTTCCCGGAGGCTCCCAGCTCCAGCATGATGGTTGTGACGGTGGCACAGAAGACCCAGAACGACATGACGGCGTGGTGTGCTGAGGTGGAACAAGAGAGGGAGGAGATGCTAAATAAGGTACTGGTACTGTAGGGCAACACAAGCTTCAGCTCTGACTCAAGCTAACTCCGTGGGATGAACTGCATGTGTGGGTGGAGTTACTCAGGGGTAACAGCAGATGACTTTGGTAAGGTTTTTTTACCCTATCTAATGTACAGTGTGCAATGTACACTACCAAAGTGGCACTGCACAAATTCAGGAATCCAGCTTGGCTACATAATGAAGTTATTTAAATCTGCCAAATTATCCAGATAAGTTTTCAGGTACGACTGGATCAAATGTTTTTCTTAATCAAATGTGTTTAAAGATGAACCTGATTTCTCCAAGAGAAAAAAATATATAAATGAAACAAAACACAGGACTCATCGCCGAGTATGACATCTAACCATATGTAGGGGTTCCAGTGTGTCTGACCTGTAGCAAATCCTGGCTGTAGAATGGGATGCATCGTGCGTGAGGAGTGGCTCTTCCGCACATTGCTGAGGCTCCTGTTTGTTCAAGGAATGTCGTCAATTAAAAGTTGACACGTTTTGCTTCTTCCCACTTCCATTTTTCAAGCAACACAATACCAAACAGTCAGCGGCAGATTAAGCTGCTTGCTAGCAAAGGTTTGGCTACTTTTTTACGAGTGCAACCCACATAGTCAGCTCTCCTCCTTTTCCCAACAATGCATGTTCCTTTTAAGTGTGGAAGCATAAAAAATGATTTGAACAGGCTCTAACAGTACAAGATTTATTACAAGGATGGTTTAATACACTAAAGACCAGCCCATCACTTTTTGTGACAAGCACATTTCCTTTTGGCTGTCTTCACCATGGTATGATACATTGTGCACATGTTTGCAGGGTGACTTCCATCCATTGTCTGTGCTGCTTGTTACAGATCACTGAAAGTCCTTGTGCCAATCCCAACGGGATTTGGGCAAAGGCCCGGTTGTACTCTGGACAGGCCGCAGTGCAAACACACACACACACACACACACACACACACACACACACACACACACACACACACACACACACACACACA
>JASSRZ010034057.1:5334-19418 GCA_032164315.1 Malacoctenus gilli | reverse complement strand
GGCAATGCTTGTTTTTCTTCTTCGTTTGTTGTGACTGACAAAACGCAACGACGCCGTAATGCTGCCCTCTGCTGTTTCTTTGTGGTTTCTTCTGGTGTTTGATCACATCACGTTGAAAATCCAGATAGCTGCACCAGCTTCTTCAGGTGGTTCCGTCCCTCTATCTTCAGTCATGTTTAAATGTTAAAATCAGTCTCTGAACAGTTTTCCCCTTCAGTGAGTGTCTTTTGTGGTGCAGCATAACATAGTTTACAGTCTCTGAGTCTCCCCTCTCCCACACTCTTCATCTTGGTGTTTCCCACTGTGAGTCCACTTCTGAGAACCCCAGTCTCATTCAGAGACGACTGCAGCAATTCTCCTGCTAAAGCCAGAAGTCATGTTCACCACGACCTTCATATATGATTGTCAGCGGTCAGTCAGGCAGCAGCCTCCCACTGCAGTCAGACCAGAGGAGACCCACAACCACTCAGTGACCATAACAACATGAACTGTGTGTGCTGGTTGACAGAGCAGGACGTAGATATCAATGTTGCTCCAATCACACTGAAATAAAGCCAACAATTCACTGCATCTGAGCAGCCTCGGTCACTCGTTCACCTCACGACTGTGTGTGAACCTCTTAGTGACAAAAGCTAAACATTGATCGCTGATCCCAACATCTCGAGGAGCTGTTGGTGCTGTATCATCCCAGGAGAACTCTTCTCACAGTGCTGGATTCGTGGAACTTCCTGGAGTATCTAAAAGTAGAACAAGAGGCAGAGCTTTCAGCTATCAGGCTCCTCTGCTGAGGAGCAAACTTGCAGTACTACTTACTACTACTCAGTGCTATTTACTACTCTCATACTGCAAGTATTACTAGTGCATAGTCTGTTTTCAAGAGCAGTCTTGAAACTTTACGTTTTGATAAGGCCTGTAACTGAGCATGTAGCCCTCCTGAAATGTTGCCACAGCATGTAATTCACTGTGAGTGTCTCTCCCCTGGCATCTGTTCTCTGTGTTCCTGCTCTGTCCTTTCCTGCAGGTTCTCCAACAGCAGCAGGAAACCACCGTGCAGCATTTCATGCTCTCATCAAGACTGCAGCATGTAGAGTAACCTGCTAATTACTGTCTTTTTCAATGTTGGATGTAGACTTATAGCTGTTGTTCTATTCTTCATCTTCCATCCAGTAACTTCAATCAGTGAAGGCAGCATCCTTCCACCTCTGAATCTGCTCCTGCTGATTTTTTTTTTCCTGTTTAAAGAGAATTCTTCCTCTCCGCTGCACTTGTTCATGTGGGTTTGTTGGGTTACTTCAATATGATTGAAAATAAAGAGCCATGAGATGACATTTTTGGATGTGCTATATAAATGAGGTTTCATTGCAGGAGTGTTTAGAAGACACATAAAGAAAGTTTTAGTTGAAAAGGAAATAAAATAGCCAAAGATATGGGAGTGTTTGAAAGAACAGCAGCAGTAGCTCACCCCTGCCTCAAGGGGCGCTCTTGGCTTCGCAGAGGAAAGTCTCGCAGTGTTGCTGTGTTCATGCAGTCCTTCCGGGACATTGTGAGGCGGCACCGGGACGAGGGTTTAGTGTAGTTAACGTTTGTTTTGTGATAGATAAAACCGATCGACTCTTGTGTTGGCCGGACATAAGGAGGCTCCACTGCTACCTGCAGCAGATCACAAACATGGACATCCCAAATCCGCCTGAAGGTGAGCCCTGCGCTGCACACAGGGGCTAGCTCCTAAGCTACATGCTAATGAAGCCAAACGTCGCTTTGCGCACGTTTTGGGAAAACGTCCAGATAATTTCAAGCTTTCAAAGTCTCCAATTCACTTATTAAACATTAATGGGTGCATGAAAATAACAGCGAGCGAGCAGTGGTTCTCCAGCGATATTAATCAAATTGTTTGGGTTGGATGAACAGTCGGTTCGGAGCCCCCCCCTCAGACTCATGATCCCATAGCAGTCTGGGCTACACAGTACTCATCCTTATTTGGTAAATCAGAGGTTTTTGAAATAGTACTGCATGGGCAATTGAAATGGTCATACTTAATTAAAATTTGTAGGGTTTCAGGAGCATTATTTGGATAATTAAGTGTTCGAGAGTTCGTGCAGTCGGACTTGATCCATTGAATCTTCCTCTTCTATCTCCAACAGACCAAGAGCTGAGGAATGTGATCGACAAGCTGGCCCAGTTTGTTGCTCGAAATGGACCCGAGTTTGAAAAAATGACGATGGAGAAGCAGAAAGACAACCTGAAGTTTTCCTTCCTGTTTGGAGGAGAATATTTCAGCTACTACAAGTGCAAGCTTGCCATGGAGCAGCAACTACGTATGTAGTCCCTCCTCAAGGACCAAACAGTGCACATCAATTGTATGATGCTGTCTTCTTAGGCTCCTCTGGTTTTTAAAAATAGTTTTCTCTCAGTCATAGTTAAGTTCGGCGTAGGGAGTTTGGGGAAAAAAAACGTTTGCAGCTCAATCCACCAAGTCTTTAGCTTCAGCTCTACAGTGTCAGACTCTGTTTCTGTTTCGGCATCATGTTGGTTTAGATGAGACCGTCTGGTGTTTTAAAGCGTTCACAGTTTTTTGATCAAGGGACCATTCCCCCATGCCGGTGGCAGTCAGAAGGTGCTTCCACCTTGTTTCCCAAGTCTGCTGTCAAAGATCCCTTTGATCACTGCAGAGCCGAGACATTTTTCACTGTGAAAACGTGGTGGAGGCCTGGTATGGTGTACTGCAGTGTTTCAAGGGCTAATTTCGATGGGGAACTTTGTCGCTTAGAATGAATAAATAAAGTTTAGAATAAATATGATCTCATGCTTGAGTAATTCAAAAGCCTCTCCTGTTTTACCTGCTGTTGAAGCAAAATCACATACGAAATGTCTGCCTAAATAACTCTTTAACGTTGCAGGCTGCTCAAAACACATTTTAAAGTTTTATTTGAGCGTATCCTGAACAGATCAAAGTTTACACATGTGCGAACATGTTTTGTGCTCAGTTTTTTTTTATCACAAGCATGATCTAAGTCTATATAAAATGTCTGTAAAACGTCTCGTCCGTCGTGCATCAGGTTACAACAGAAATTGATGTGACTTTAGAGGTTCAACTCTGTGCCACTTTTCTGACTGTTTTTTTGCTGGCTGGTTGACAGCAACTTGCGACTATGACACACGTGGGAGGTTGTAACAGTCACGTCCAGTTGGGTCATTGTAGTGCGAATCCATCCATCCACCATCTTCTGCTCGGTTCACATTGGCTCATCGTGGTGATTGGGAGAGGACCAAAACCAGCCATCCTGGTCTCCCAGCAGCCTCCAGCTTCAGGGGGAACTTTTAACCCCTCCCAGATTCACCAGGAGATCCAATTCTCCCAGCAGGTCCTCAGCCGCTGGAGGGACACTTTAATCACAGCGCATTTGCAAAACACCTCCCGGCCAACACACCTTGCTTGTGTAAAGCAGCACGCATGTTCTGCCAACCTGAGCTGGCAGAACAAAGTAGGTCTTGCTAGTAATGTGACTTGCTTGTAACCACAGTGGGCAGTGAACATTCTAGTTGCAGCTTGATGTTGGTGACTGGCTGAGGATCAACAGCTCGCTACTGATAGCAAAGTGTTGTGAAGTTCTGCTAGCCATGTGATGCTCTTGAAATGCATTAAACTTTGCTTCTCTCCACTTAGATGCCCCCACCCATGATGGGGAGGAGTATAAGTCAGAAGGTATTTATATGGAATAGATCTGTTCGATAAATTGCAATTGAAAAGTTACTTTTTTTCTTTCACATTTGTGTTTTTGAGCTGTTTATTTTCTGTTGTGTTTTTCATTTCTACATTTGACCTTTTGTGAGTCCAACTGAAGATGTCTTAGCGAAGTGTCCGAGGTGAAAAGTGACTGAGTTTTTGGCCTCCAGGGTGCGTTCACACCCATTTGTGTAGTCAGAAAGATGTACGGTAGTTGGCTCAGCTGGGACATCTGTTACACCAACCTGTCTCCTTGCAAAAAGCCACTCTGAGGCCTCACAGCATCATGTTTCCATGATAACTGTATGAGAAGACATTGGCATAGGTGATAGTCACAGATGACCTAAAGTGAACAGTGAAGATTGAGTTTTGGTGGTGCTGGGGACTTTGTTTTGTTGTTTCTTTCCATCAGTGCAAAAGTTCCTGTTGTCCTTTGCAATGTTGCATCACATGCTGTGATGCATTCTTCATCAGATTGTCTTACTAGTTGAAATTGCACAACTGCTCTTTTCCACTCATACCTTCTTGGCCGTACTTGCACAGCTCCACATGGTGAATTCGGTTTAATAGCAGGTAAATACTTAAGTGACTTCTCTCACCTGGTTTTCAAGTCGCTGGAGCGAGCTATGAGGAGACTTCAGCAGAACCAGGGAGCTGATTGGCCTGAAAGTGACATCAATGTGGCACTTTTGATGGCAGCCCATTCCAAATGTCTGTTTTTAGAAGTCGTCTTTAGTGACTGCCTATTTTTCTTATCGATGTTAATGAGGCAAAACAGTGGAAAAAGACTGAAAAAGAAGCAGAAGACTGTCAAAAAAAGGGATTTTCGGCAAAAACCCAACTATGCTTCTGAGGAAGCAGACACTTGCCTGTCAACGCCATAAATGATGCATGGGCAAATGTCCAGTCATTATCATAAATGTTGCTGATTATGCTGCAGACAAGTCAAAATGTGGTTGCTTCAGCTGTGCTGTTGTGAGCAGGTTTAGATTGTTGCTTCAGTGTAAAATCTGGATTATTGCAGAAAATCAGTTTCTTACAACATATTACCTGTTTGAAGTGCAAAGCAAGTGTTCGACCAATAGATACTTTCTGATGAGAGGGACTCATGTCAGAGTAAAAATATGATCATATTGTTTGGCATGAAGTTGTCAAAGCTTGTTGTTGTTTGTTCCGTGAACTGAGGTTCACACTCTTTCATACATGTTTGAATGTTGAAGCGTGTCCTTACGGGACCTGATCTTTACCTTGTGATGGTGTTTGGTTTTTACCCGTGGCTGCATCTTGAACTAGAACATTGTGATGTGTCCCTCTGATGGTTAATTCATAGTGATCTGAAAGGTGAGGTCATTGTCCAGAGGTTTCAGGTTTGTTCCATCCAGTGGCCAGGAAGGTGGGCATCTTCTCACTGGTCGTGATTGCATGTCCGGAACTTTTGATCACCCCTCTGCTTTGCTTTTGAAACATTTCATCTTCTTGCCCTGTTAAATCCATTTTTCTGTTCGACCTCCTGAAACCCTTTATGACAATGAGTATGATTCATCAAACGACATGATATCTGCCTTCCTTCCTCCTCCTTGGAGATGTGCATCATGTCAGGAATCTGACACAAATAAACAGAAATTTGAAGATTTTAGTAGAAGTACAAGTATTCCCTTGTTTTTGCAGATATGTACAACCCAGGCGCAAAAGATATAGATATTCCTCCACCACCGTTGCCGATGATTGGCCCACCTCCGATCCCTCCACCCACGACCCCAGCTATTGACGAGCTCATTCAACAGAGCCAGTGGAATCTGCAGCAGCAAGAACAGCACATGCACACACTCAGACAGGTACCAAACACCTGCGGGAATGCATGAGAGTCTGTTCTTGGTTTTATCGATGTAACTCCTAAAGAGGCTCCATTAAAAACCAAACTAACGGAATTTTTTCTGATTTTGTACACCCAGGAACAAGTCACGGCAGCCATTGCTTTAGCGTCGGAGCAGCAGACTCAGAAACTGCTGCTGGAAACTCAGCTGGACATCACAGAGTTTGACAATCTGCTGCAGCCGATCATAGACACGTGCACCAAAGATGCCATCTCAGTGAGTAGTGCAGACCTCTGGGCACCGTGAATAGGATGATGTGGATAGATGAGTGCTCTTGAGGGGATGACCTCTCCCCCTCAGACTTTCCCCATACAGGCCTTTATGAAAGACATTTGTTCTGGTTTCTATCCGCAGCCTGTGGCAGAAGTTAGCACCTTCAACCAAGTCTACATGTTGATTGTTTTGCTCAGCCTGTGATCTATTCATATATTTTTACTACTTTTTCAGCAGCTGCAGTGCTGCTTTGCATGTTGAGATACTTGTAAGTGTTGTTGTTTGGCTGGTGCATTTACACCTGACTGCTCCTCAATGACGATGAAGTGTAGAGGCGGAGCACCTTGGGCATCATCATCCTGCTTTGTATTGTTGCTACCTCGTCTATTTAGAAATATTCATGCAGAGACATTTGTACAGCAGCTCACCCCCATTTCTGTTTCTGTCAGGCTGGTAAGAACTGGATGTTCAACAATGCAAAGAGCCCTCAGCACTGTGATCTGATGACATCTCATCTCCGCAACCGGATCACTGCTGATGGAGCCCATTTTGAGCTCCGCCTGCATCTCATCTATCTAACCAATGACGTGCTTCATCACTGGTATGTACACTTAAAGGTAAAGCCTTTGGATAAGGTTCAACCTTTCGTCACAATGATATAACCTGCCAAAAATCCCTACTTATTCCCAGTCACTCACAGATAACAGTAGGTTACATTACAATAATATTAATAATACATGTTATTTGAAAGCGCCTTTTCAAAACACCCAAGGACACTGTACAGGCAGATAAAACATTAAAAACAGGAAGCTAAAACAGTAAAAACACAAGCATATCAGGTACCACAGAAAACAAAACAGAGTGAAACATGGGGGGGTGCTTAGAGTAAAAAGTGTATGTATGAAAGGCACTCAAACTGAAGATGGTGGGATTTTTACAGGAAGCTGAACATCTATGTATGTACTTTTATACCTGTTAATTCAGACAATATAATAGCTCATTTAAGGACATGCAGTGTTTTTGTGTGTGTCTGGATTTTCCTCTTAGCCAGCGAAAGCAACAGAAGGATTTGCTGGCGGCTCTGCAAAAAGTTGTTGTTCCCATTTACTGCACCAGCTTTCTGGCAGTTGAAGAAGAGAGGCAGCAGAAGATCACAAGGGTAAGTCAAAGTGTGGGTTTTTTGAAAATCTAGGAACAAAGAGTTCATTACCAAAATCATCATGCCTTTGGTGGCGTCCTGAGCTACCCAAATTACTCCTGCTTTTTTATGCTCTTTACAAGTGCCAAAGTCAGCCAAACATTACTTGCAATGTTTATTTACTGACCGTTTTGAAGGGTCAAGATGGTTTTTGACGTAAATCAGCATCCAGAACTTTTCCCATCCTTCTTCAGCCTTTCTAGATGAAACATGAAAGTCAGAGCATCCAAGATGAGCTCCATCAGGTGGTCACAGCATCCACACATTCAGTGGGTACATTCTGGCTTCCAATGAAATATACATGAAGACTTAAAGCCAGCAAGCTGCTCCTGATTTCACAAACTTGAAATCTGATAGTTTAACACCACAGTTTGGTTCCCTTTCATTTAATGCCACACACCTTAACTGTTCATTTCCTGACCCTGGCAACACATGATGGCTGAAGTGCTGCAGGTTGCAGAGCCCAGGTTCAGCTTCTCACTGCCTTCATCCAGAGAAACAATGAAAAGCTGAACTATAAATTGCACAGTCAACAAAAAACCCCATCATCTCTGTGTTGTGTTGCAACACCGTGTGGCCATTTGGGGGAGGTTTGTGCTCTGTGGAGCTTTGAGTCTTAAAAGTGCTCTGCCCAACATCGGGTTCGAAACCTGTGATCCGAAGATCAAGAATGTCATGATCTGCTGACTTGAGTGAGCTGGGTTTTAGTAACACACTGAAGTTTCCCGTAACCAACATGTGGTCACGCACACACTGTCATCAGACACCACACAAATGGCGTTTTTCTTTCATTTGGATTAGAGGATGAAATTTTTCGGGAATTCCCGTGGGTCACGGGATTCCAGCGGGAATCCCACGAGATGGGAGTCATTTTTTTAATTACTCCCGTGATTGGGACGGGGAAAAAATCAACGGGAGCAGGCAGGAGCGGGAACGATGTGAATAGATGATCGTTTTCATCTGTGTTAAACAACCAGCTGAACATATGCGTCCATTTTTGTATTCAGCTTTCAGTGAGAACCAACACTCTCGACCGCACGAGCAACCCAAAAGAACAACAGGGGTTTGACTTCCTGTCACCTCCAAAAGTTAAAAGCCACTCAGAGTGGCTGGCCACACACGTAACAAAACAATACGATGGAGGGAGACAATGCTACTCAAGAAGAGCTACAGCACAAAGTTAAAAATAATGTTCTAAAAGTCGGATGTACTGAAGAGTGGAACGTGATGGGAAAAAAAAACATATTTACAGCGTGTAAACCTTCCTCAGTGCTCGTGAAATACTTCAGCAAGTCGGGGATGAGTGGGCTCAAGCAACAGACATGTAAAGCAGCAAAGCCTGCTGAGAAACAGACCGATTGTCAGGCATGTGAAACATAAACGTAACGCCTTTATAAAAGTATATTATGTTTTTAAAAAAAAAAAGAAGGGAAAAAAAAGCAAACTTTTTTCAACACGTTTGGTTTTTATTCAAACGTGTGCAAGCTTGGGAGTGGGAGTCATTCCATGGGAGTGGGACAGGACAGGAGTGGAAATCTGCTCCCATGTCATGCTGTAGTTTGGATCACCTAATGAGTGAATCACCACCATGTTTCAAGTCATAAGCTTTTCTTGCAGCTGTTAATTTTTATAAATAACCTGCATCATAACTCTGACTCCCTCTTTTTTGCAATTACTCAAGTCTAAAAAGTCATTTTTTGCTGTATTCTTTTGCTTGTCAGTTGCTGCAGCTTTGGGAGAAGAACGGCTACTTTGACGAGGAGACAATTCAACAGCTCCAAAATCCAGCGTTAGGTCTGGGCCAATACCAGGTGTGTTCAGCAAAACATAATGTTCCCAGTGTCCAGTTGGTTTGTTGTTTATAAGTTCTGGTGTTTACACAATTGCTGCTGTTGCTGGACACTGGCTCTTGCTCTGTTGTGGGTGGCAAATCAAGCACCCCCTTCTGTCTCCTGCCAAATGAAAGCGTCCTTGCTTTGCAGTGCTGCACTGCACTCGGCTTTTCCCCCCTCAAAGAACCAAGCACTGTTGTTCTCAGCATGAGTTGTGATCTGCACATTTGCCTCCCTTGAACTTGACTAGACCATGTTGGAAAGATAAACCAAACCTGTCCAGCAGTGCTGCTGGACAGCAGTGGTCCAACTCACTCCTGGAACACCTCTTGTGGGTGTAGGTTGGTGACTGTAACCGTTTAAACGATCCAACGGCCCACCATGTTTACTTTAACAATGGAGAAAAATAGGTTTGTCAGCAGTACCAGCAGGGATGACGGAGTAACTAGCACCTAGCTTTGGAGATTCACTACCCCTGCATCCACACGTGTCTGTCAGACCTCGGGACCAAAAGGGATGGTGAGAACAGAAGATACAAAATCTGTTCCCGTGAGGTTAAGGATATTGGTTAACACTCAATTGGGAAGGATTAACAGAGCCCTCAAAACTCTGGAAGCAGAGGAAACTGATGTCATTGGACAATATCCACATGTGTTTGGTTCTGGGAGTGAGGTGGAAATAGGAACTCTATGCTTACTTTATGGGTTAAACAAGCAGTGTGAAGCAGAGGGACTTCCATGTGGTTCAGAGTTTGTTGGTTTGATTGCAGACCAAACCAAATGAACATGTGGGAATTTCTCCAATCCCTCCTATGTGCCCCCTCCCCCCACCCCAAAATGACAAATGATACCATTAAGCCAGTGATAGCATCACTGTGACACTGCCACACAGCTGACTCTCGATTCACTCCATCAGGCCTCCTTGATAACGGAGTACGCTGCAGTGGTTCAGCCAATCCAGCTGGCCTTCCAGCAGCAGATCCAGGCTTTGAAGACCCAGCACGACGAGTTTGTTGCCAGCCTTAAACAACAGCAGCAGCCTCAACCACAGAAGCAGCCTGCACCATCAGGACAGCTCAGTGCTCCAACCGAGCCTGAGAAGCCCCCTCCCATGACTACACAAGCAGGTGAGAACACACGTGAGAAGATACAAAGTTTAGGTGAAGCAGTATTGAATATGTACTGTTTTTTTTCTTCTGATGACTGAAGTTGACAAAAACTGGATCCAAACTTAAGTTGATGAAATTTTGTGTCCCATAATTGGGCATACAAGAAGAAATGCCTCAATAAGGAAAAACAAGTCAAACTTCAGAGTTTGGCCTTTGGATCTGACACAAACATTTACATTTGCCCTGTAAAAGATTTCCCAAGATTCAATAAAAGTTCAGATGAAGTGGTCTTCATCACAATACATCCTGAACAATACATCACATTTCTGACTGAAAACATTGGCTCATGACAGCCCAAACATTCAGACAGCTTCAGAGAGGCCTGAGTTTGAATCACAGTCCTCTTCGTATGGTTTGTTTTGCAGGAGAGGTGAAGCCTCCAATGTCAGGTCCTCCACCCGGAGAGTTTGACGGTGCTCCGGCCAGACCACAGGATCCCGGCAACCCCAGTGGTCCCTCAGACATGCCCTCCAACAAGCCTGCGTGGTACGACCCTCAGCACATGGGCCCTTGGAACCCCAACCAGCCGGTAAGACCACTGCGCAACTCTTGGGTAGCTTTGTGTGGTGTTCTGTCGCTTCCTTCTGTGGCTTGAAAACAGCAAGTTATTGAGATAATTGTCATACTCTGCTCCCGTTTCACCATCATTTGGAGCTTTTCTTGTCACCTTTATCAAGTAAGAAGACTTACTGAGACAATCGCATTCTTTCCAAGCTCCGATTAGCGTTGTGTTCACAGCAGCCTATTTAGAGGGCAGTTGCCTTCATAAAGTTTGCCGTTATTGTCCAGTGTGAAGGAGTGACCAGTCACTGCATCTCTGTCTTCATCCCTCCCAGCCTCCCTTTGATCCAAACCAGCCCCCCCCTCCTTGCCCTCCTTGGAACAGCCACGAGGGGATGTGGAACGAGCAGAGAGACCCGGGAAATTGGAGTGGGGGTCCTCCAAGAGAAGGTGGTCCTTGGAGTGGTCCTGGTGGGTCTGAGCCTGGCCCACCATCTTGGAACTCTTATGACCAGCAGCCACCGTGGGGCAACCAGCCTGAGCAGCCTCCTTGGGGTCAGAGGGAGCCCCCGTTTCCTCCACGTATGCAGGTCTGTGGTAGTGGATTACAGCAGATTCAGTTCTTTCAAATTTCTCTTTCAATTGTTTTGTAAAGAATCTATTTCGATCTAAAGTTTACTTCCTGTCAGCACTGATGTTACTTTTCAACTCCTCCCCACAAATGCCTGATTTGTCAAATTTGCTGTTGACAGAGACCTCCACATTTTCGAGGGCCCTTTCCTCCTCACCAGCAGCCTCCACCTTTCAATCAGCCCCCTCCCCCGCCGCATAATTTCGGCCGCTTCCCTCCACGCTTCATGCAGGAGGAGTTTCCTCCCAGACACCACTACGACAGACCGCCGTACACCCCGCACCGCTTTGACTATGCGCAGGGAGAGTTTCCTGGAGGTGAGTGCTGGCTCACGTCCAGTAACCAGGAAACCTGCTGCTGGCTGCTATGGGGGTAATTTGATATTAGGGACATCAGGTGTATTCTGTGTTGAAAAAACTTTCACTTCTGTTGGTAGACATGCCAGGTCCCCCTCCTCACCATCACCCCAACCCAAGGCTTCCTCCGTCAGGTATGGGAAGTGAGCATCCTCCGTGGGGCGGGGGCCAACACCCGGATTTTGGCCCGCCCCCTCACGGTTTCAATGGCCACTCGCCACATATACGCCATCGGCAGCATCCGGTCCAAGATGACCCCAGCCTTGTGCCCAACGTACCCTACTTTGATCTGCCTGCTGGTCTCATGGCTCCATTGGTCAAAGTAAGATATCTGCATTTCAAGTGTCCAGAGAGGAATTAATTTGAATGGAACTAGTTCTTGCCCCTAAAAATCAGTTGCAGTTAAGTAAATCAAACATTTGAAAGTTGATTTCTATGTACTTCTTAGTGCTTCTGTGGGGGTACGCAAGTACATATGAATGATCGGGTGAGCAAAGCTCAGCAGTGATGTGTGTCAGAGCTCCAGGTGTTGGGTAGAAAAAGTACCAGGGGGTGTTCACGTGCCCCCCCCCCCCCCCAAGAAACCGCAGTGTCTCATTCACTTTTTTCTGTCTGCTGAACAGCTTGAGGACTATGACTACAAACCACTGGACCCTAAAGACATCCGGCTGCCTCCTCCAATGCCACCAAGTGACCGGCTTCTTGCTGCAGTGGAGGCTTTCTACAGCCCCCCATCCCACGACCGGCCGAGGAACAGGTACGCAATTTCATCAGCTGTCCGCTAGACCCATCGTTTTTACGGAAGGCATCAAATTGTTAAAGAACAAACCATTCATGTATCGTGGCTTCTGATGGGGTTCTTGAATGAGTCGTTAGTGTCGACATCCTGGTTGTCTGTTGATCCCTTTGAGCTTAATCTTTCCATACAAAAAGACTGTAACAAGCTCTTCAAGGCTGATAGCTAGAGCTGCTACTAATACCTGGCTGTGTTTGTCTCCCACCAGTGAAGGCTGGGAGCAGAACGGCCTGTACGAGTTCTTCAGGGCCAAGATGAGAGCCAGAAGGAAAAAGGGACAAGAAAAACGCAACAGGTGATCCTGCTTTGACGGCAGTTTGCACCAATCCTACGTGTGCTCTCCGTTTGATGCTTGCAATGCCAGTTAGTTTCCGCTCCTTTGGTGGGAAAAAAAACGCGTCCTTCAAAGTTGTGGTTGGTTTTTTTGTCCCAGTGGTCGCGGAGGCAGCCGTTCCAGGAGTCACTCTCACAGCCGAGGGAGGTCGTCGTCTCGCTCCAGCTCGCGTTCCTCCAAATCCTCTCGCTCTCGCTCCCGCTCATCTCGCTCCCGATCCCAGAGCCGCTCGGGCTCCTACTCACGATCCAGGTGAGCAAACGTACACCTGACAGAGACAAGGAGGAGATCTGAAGAGTGAGGGACTCGGTTTCTCTTACAGTTGGCTCCCAAACATCAACTCGTTTGTGTCAGTTTGTTCTTTAATGGGGTGTACTGGGATTGGCACTTTTAAAGGACTACATTCAGTTTGTTTACTTTAAGACCCACTGTTTCCTGTTTGAAGTCATGGTGCGCAACCATTTCCTGTCTGCAGCACAAGCAGGAAGTTAGCTTCTATATTAAGCCATGAAAGAAACATGAATACAAAACCATTTTGCTAGTTAGCAAAACTGTTAATGCGGGACAGGTGGAGCACAGCAACCCTTCCACACAGTTTTTCCATGTGTCCTGACACACTGTCCGTTTTTTTTATGTCCGTAGGTCCAGGAGTCGATCCAGGTCATCCCGTAGCCGCTCTTGTTCCAGGTCTAGGTCCCGTTCTCGTTCGCCCACCAAGAGACAGCGAGGCCACAAATCCCAGAGCTCCTCTCCTCCGTAGGTTCTCTCGACTCTCTTTGCGTTGGTCACCTGAATGAAATCTGGGAGTCAAGTTAAACTGAGCCCTTTCGCTTCGATCCACAGTCCCACAGCAGGGCTGGGCCAAGCTTCCTCTAAACACATGGCCGACTCCCGGCTCGGGGAAGAGAACAAAGGCCATCAGCTGCTGATGAAGATGGGTACGCTCACTTGTGGTTTTTTTCCTGAAACAGCTTTAGGTGTGTTTTGGTGCCAAACAGCTGCTTTCTCTTCTTGCTGCAGGTTGGAGTGGTTCTGGGGGTTTGGGGGCCAAAGAGCAGGGCATCCAGGACCCCATCAAAGGAGGAGACGTCAGAGACAAATGGGACCAGTACAAAGGTGTCGGGGTCTCGCTGGATGATCCGTACGAAAACTATCGCAGGAACAAGAGCTACAACTTTGTTGCACGCATGAAGGCAAGAGAGGAAGGTACTTACAGGCTTTTGTCTGATTACAATGTATATAAAGAATGAATGGTTCCCTTCCACAATTCTAACACTTGTTTTTTCTCTTGAATTAGTCAATCGGGAACCCCAGGAGGCCCCTCAGAATGACTGACCAGCAAGAGGCCCCTCATTCGTCCTAGCGCCACATCACCAACCTTGAGTTTTACCTTGAAGTTTCCACTGCTGATTTCAGTTAGATTGATGACAATATTTTTGCTTATTTTAAAGTGAGTT
>JASSRZ010034056.1:1241-19420 GCA_032164315.1 Malacoctenus gilli | reverse complement strand
CACACACACACACACACACACACACACACACACACACACCCACACACACACACACACACACACACACACACACACACGCACACACACACGAGTGGGAGCAATTTAGGGTACAGTGACTTGCTCGAAAACAGTTTGGCACATGGACAGGGCAAGATGGGGGGGGTCAACCTTATGATTGAAGCCAGCCTGCTTTTACCAGCAGAGCCCCTTATTGTTAAATTGCCTTTGAATACCCAACAAATCAACTGCATTGGAGATAAGGAAGCATGAATTGATTTCCTGATAATTTTAGAAATGGTACAACATATTCGCAGCATGACATTTCTTATGAATGTGGAATACAACTGTACAAACGCCCACCTGTCACCCACCCTTTGCAGCTGCAGGATTACAAAGCGCTGAGGCCACCGAACACCATCCCAAACCGGGCTCCTCTTCACACTTGGTTCCACTTCGTTCTAACACAGCACCATCATCAAATCTGGGCCCCCGCTGCTAAAGAAGTTTTTCACTCCTAGTATGGCAGTGGCCGCAGCGTGTTGACTGGTTGCCACGGAAACCGGCAGTCAGCATCCCCGACGAGTGACTGAACTCTTGGTCCGCTGGGTGACCCCCCCCTCCATCGGCTGAGCTCCAGCCAGATTAGATGTTTCCATGTTGTTACGTAATGACGCTGGCAGAGCACCACCATTAATGAGAAACATGCAGGTTTTTTCCACTGTCTGGTGAAATACGCGTTTGCTACTCTTATACTGAACTGTAGAAGACTCCAAAAATATAGATGCTGTCACACACATAATCTCGCTCGAACCCGGCCACTGTTTTATCAACCTTAGTTCAACAGGACCGAAAAACCACATAAGAAAGACGAAGCGACAAGAAAAGGTTTTTGCCTCATCAGCAGAATATCATCAGAGTTCACAAACAGGTGGCAACCTTCAGTGGCACGGCAACTACACAATGACATGTCCATTAAAGTCAAAAATAGACAGCAAGGACACCGGTTAACAAATGTAGGACAATGGTGGAGCTCCACTGAAATATCGCTCAAATATGTGTTCACGCATTCAAGGTTTTACTCGTCAAATGTCCTTGACTTACTGCGTTCATCTTCTGGGAAAGTGGAAAGACGATAAAGTTTGTCTTCATCTGGAGACGTCCTGCACCGCCGACTTCACGTCCAACTCGTTCCGCTGTTTGACCACAGAAGCCAGACGGAGAGCGTTCAATATGAACGGCAGATGTTCGTGTTACCTACAAATGACTCCTGTTGCGTGGTCGGTCATTCACGGGTGCGACTGCATTTAAAGGGAGAGAGGAAGAGGTGTTCCTGCTCATCGCCCCCCTCGGACACAGCTCACTTCGCATCGTGGAGCAGCAGCCAGCTGACATCATGAACTTGTCCTCAGCTGTGCTGATATTTTTAGTCATTACAACAAAAGGGCCATAAGCTCGCTGTATCTCTTGTGCTTCCAGACGTTCAACAACAATTTGAGAAATGGACGTGAAAATGACAATAACAGAACAAAAACTAATGCTTTGATCTCACTTTTTAACTGGGAGAACTACAAGTTTAGTAGACGTTGCTGCTCAGACCCATCAGACTATGTATGGGAACGAACGCAATTCAGTATAAATTTACACATTATAGAGTGATTACAGAGTAAACAGTGGAGGTGGGAAGGCTGTTCTCTCTGACAGGATGCCCCTAAATGGAATTAGGTTTGAGTTTGCTTCTGTCGTTCGCAGAAGTTACGTGGAAATGGAGGGAAACTGCTTCCACGCCTACATTTAAGTCATATCCAACCGCTGGTTTGCACCAAGTCGCTGTCGCAAAGTTTTCACCATACTAAGAATATAAAATGTGACTGCATGCTGGAGAATGTGTTCAGGGTTTGGACCTGTTTCCTTATAATTTGTTGGGGTTTAGATGACAAAGGCAGCTTCAAGCAGGGAGGTCCTGCTCTGTGCCTGGTTTGAGGCCCCCCCCCCCGCAGAGTTTGCATGTTTCCACCCTGCAAATGTGGGTTTTCTCCTGGCACAACAGTCCTAAAACATACGTGTGTTTTCTATATGATTGTCCTGAAGACAGGTGACCTGAGGGTGATTTTATCAACACATTTCTGCAGCCTGCCACTCAAGTCTTTGGGTTCACGCACCAAAGGTTGGTGATCAGTGACCGTTCTCTGAGTTTCTTGGACAGCTGCTCTGGCTTTGTCCAGTATGAAGATGATGGTCAAACACTGTAATGTTACGTCTTAACTGTAATGATTGACATCATCCTGGTCAATGTGTCCTTGCCGGTCGGCTATACCGTCCTGCTTCCTACCTTCTCCGCCACTCATCGCCGTGACGACTGAGGATGCAAAATGAAATTCGACAACATACTTTCAGAAATTAACGGATTTGGCAAATTCCAAATCAAGCTGGTTTTGATACAGGTGCTCTCTCGGATGACTCTGCCGTGCCACTTTCTGCTGAATAACTTCATGGCGGCCGTTCCCCCTCACCACTGTGACATCCGTGAGCTGGACCACGGCGACGACTACGGGAATTTAACCTTGGATCAGAAACTGGCAGTGAGTCTTCCAGTGGAGCCAGATGGGACTCACAGCTCCTGTCAGATGTTCTCAAGCCCCCAGTTTCAGTACCTGTCTGGCTCAAACAGCAGCGAGGGGACGCCCACTGTTGCGTGTCAGAAGGGATGGGTGTACGACAACAGCACGTTTAAATCTACTTTGGCAACAGAGGTAAGCGACAAAAGCCGTTTGTCTTGGATCTTACAGAGAATATTTACAGAGATTGAGGTCTATAAAGAGAAAAAAGTGACCAAGAATTATTTTGGTGTCTTCTTTTTCTCAATTGTGACCAAAATAGAGTCAAATCTTCAGTTCCCACATCAATGAAGTGGTAAACATTCTTATTCCGTTGTTGTTTCGCAGTGGGACCTCGTTTGCAGCAGAAAAGGGCTGAACAAGGCGACAGCCACAATTTTCTTTATCGGTGTTATGGTGGGAGCTCCAATTTTTGGGTTTCTCAGCGACAGGTAAAGCCGACAGACAGCATTATGGCCACTGATTGTTCCTCACTCAAGGTAACAAATCCACAGCAACGTGCCATACGGAACCAGTCTGAGAAAAGTCACTGCTGCTCTGAAAATTGCATCTCTGTCGTGAAAAATACAAATGCAACACAATCAAAGAACACGCTGAAACTCCAGAGATAAACGTGAAAATTACAGAAAGCAAATAATGTGAAATAAGATCATCCGTGCTTCTGATTTGACCAAATGTTCAACGAGGAATTAACCTGTTTTTGGTTCTGTGAGCAGGTTTGGCCGTCGGTGGACTCTGCTGTTATCTTACGTCACGTCTTTATCCTTTGCTGTGCTGAGCGCGTTCTCCACGTCGTATGTGATGTTTACTATTCTGAGATTTTTCACGGGGATGTCTCTTGCTGGAATAAGCATCATCTCGATTGCGTTGAGTAAGCGGCCTATCGTTTTGTTTCGTTTTCGTTTGGTCCGAAAGACGCGGAGGTCACGTTTTGCTGACATTTCCCCAGATATCGAGTGGTTCGGCATTCACCACAGGACTTTCTCAGGTGTGATCATAAGCCTGGACTGGACTCTGGGGAGCTTCCTTCTCGTCGGCATTTCGTACTGCGTAAACGAGTGGAGGATGCTCATCCTGGCAGTATCCTCGCCCCTGGCTCTGGCTATTATCGCTTGGAGGTATCACCGTGTAACTCGGCCACATTTCCCTTCTCTTAAGCTGCGTCCCATGAGTTGTTGAGGAGATTTTGCACCTCTTTGACTCGAGGTGGTTGCCCGAGTCTGCCAGGTGGCTCATCGCTAACGGGAGGGCAGAGGACGCTCACTATTACCTCATGAAGTGTGCAGAGGTGAACAACAGGGCGAGGATGGTGACCTCCATCACGCCGGAGGTACATGCCAACACCAGCTGTGCTTTGGTAACACAATCCTTTCGTTATGTCAGAAAGAACTGTAAATGAATGGTGAGACTGCTGCTTTTTTTTTTTTTTTTACAGACATTGTTGGAATCTGCAGAGACGAAAACTGAAGACCGCAAGTATACTATTGTGGATCTTTTCAAGACACCAAAAATTAGTAAAATATCCATATGTTCGGGAATTGTGTGGTAAGTTTCAGCATGGTTCATTCATTTGAGGTGAATTACTGTTGATTTTCAGAGAGAAATTCATTGAAAATACAGAAGTTGAGAGTCAACACAGAGGCAAAAATATACATATCAGCATCCTGTCCACTCATTCTGCTAGTGCCATCAATGCCTTTATCATCCTTGGCTTGATATAAAGAAATGTGTTAATTTAATAAGCTTTGGTGCAAACTGGGGGGATTTACAACCCAGGACTGAGCAAAGCAATCTACCACGTCCTGTTTAATCATCAGCCAGCTCTTGCCTTAATTTGAGTACATAAATGAGTAAAGTATAACTTAATTTCGCGTTTAAAGGACAAAAAGCAGTCTAACATGTTCTTTTAATGCTTGGTCAATATTACAACGTCCAAATTATATCTTGGTTCAGCTTTGCTAAAGTCCAGTATCGTGTCAGTAGGCAAACAGTTGCTGACTAATATGTTATTGATCATGTGTTACATACAAATGCAGCGCAGAAGACTCTCTGTTCCAGCAGACTCATCCTTTTTGAGGGTTCTCACATTTGTTTCCTGCATTTTTCTAGGTTTGGAGTTGCGTTCACGTATTATGGGATAAGTCTGAATATCAGCGGGTTCGGCGTGAACCCCTACCTCACACAATTAATATTCGCAAGTAATGAAATGCCGATAAAGATCGGCGTGTATTTCTTCCTGGTGAAAATTGGCAGGAGGCTTGGCGAAATGGGAGCTCTGTTGGCAACTGGTCTTTGTCTGTTCATCAACATTTTGCTCTCAAAAGGTTCGTTTTTTTCCCTGTTATGTCCATTGATTTCATTTCAAGCCTTTGAAGATGTATTAACATAGACTTTACTGCTGTTTCTTCAGATAAGTGGCTCATTCGAACCATCATAGCAGTTCTTGGAAAAACCATGTCGGAGGCTTCATTCACAATCATGTTCCTCTACACCAATGAGTTGTATCCCACAGTCGTCCGGTTAGTCACAAACGGATCCTTGAGGTCGTCTGACTGACGCCACGTTATCTACAGTGCCTGTTTCTGTTGTTTCAGACAGAACGGCTTGGGCTACACTTCCTTTGTCGCGCGGCTGGGCGTGTCCATCTCCCCGCTCATCATGCTCTTAGAGGACGTGTGGCATCTCCTGCCGGCTGTCATTTACTGTGCGGTGGCAGTCGGAGCCGGTTTAGTTGTGCTGTTCCTGCCTGAGACTTTGAACACCCGACTACCGGAGTTCATCGAAGATCTTTAGAAACCAAGGTGCTGTTATGTATTTTGCTAAGAAAGTTGCAAAAAAAAGATTACTCAGTTACAGAACTTTACAGTTTAACCAATATAAATCATGTTGATGCAAGGGTGCTCTTACATAAGTGAACTATTTTTTTTTTCAATTCTCGGAGAAGAATGTGTTTTTTTCTTCGCCATTTCTGTTTGTTCTTTTGCTGCTTGACTGACTCCTTTGTTATCTGTTTGACAGGTAAAGAAGCAACGTGGAGCGCGGGGGTTCATGGAGAAAACACTTTTATGAGAGGACAGATTCAATAAAAGTTTTAACATCTTTGGGATTATTACTTACAATGTGTCCCGGGTAACTGCAAACAACACAAATAAAGACTGAAATGCAAATTGTGTGAGTCTCAGGTACAATAAACAACATACCTACGGCAACACGTAACTGGAATGAGCAGTATAGACGATGGATGGATGGATGGATGGCTGGATGGATGGATGGATGGATGGAGTAACATGCTTAGCAGGTGTGACATAACTAAGGTGTTACTATTCTACAACATGCTGCATTCAAATGCTGAAAAAAACCCTCCGATGAGGGAAAAGCATTGGAGGAATCACTGGCGCAAAAACAGGGAAGAGAGAGTGAGACGCATGCGATGAAACAAGAAAGGCACAAGCTGTACTGAACAAGACGTGAGGCAAAACGACTCGACAGAGGAGGTGAGACACGTGGAGGATGGCGTAACAGAACAGCAGAGATCAGCAGAGGGAGTGCAGACGAGGACGGACATGAAACCAGGTGAAAAAGAGCCAAGAGTCTGACATGACCTGAACAACTGGACACAAACTCCAAAACTAACAACAAACTTAAATAGATAACATGGACAGCCATTACACACAAAGAACAACAAGAGGAAAGACTACAAGTATCAAAAACACCACCACCCCAAAAAAATACCACAAAATCAAAAACCAAAGCCACAAGAATGTGACAAATGTTGGTGAATTATCTCCGTAACCAAGTTTTACTGATATTGACAATCAGGCCCTCCACAATAGGGGCCTTTTACCACAAGTCTCCCTCTGCTCTGACCCACCAGTAAACTATAACCTGCAAACCACAGAGATGGTTCATACAGTAGAGTTAAAAATTGTTTTCGCCGCTATTTTCCGAAGTTTTTGTAGAGCCAGTCGTGGGTAAACCTTCAGTTGTGTGGGTGTAGCACATGTCTCTTACTGATCAGGCGAAGGGCCAGCCTGCATCCTGTTTTCCCTCCTGGGGTCACATGCGGTGCTGGAGCAGATCCCGGGTCTCACTGGGTGAAGGCAGGATCAGCAGTCCATCACGGAGCAAAAGCAAAAGGCGGACAAATGTTTCTGGATTGTGAGAGGAAATCAGAGTACCTGAGAAAAATACACAGAAGTACTGGGAGAAAGTACAAAGTTCAAACAGACCCAGGGCCTTTGACTTCAATCTGTCAAAATCAATGCTTATTTTCATTTGTCTGATCCAATGTTTTGGTGACGTCTTTGCTGTCAACGTGCTCTGACTTGTAAAAACATGCGAGAAGTATTTAATGAGCATTTCTTGACTTGTTCCCTTTGATATGAATTTTGCTAAGTGCAAAGCAAGACACTTTGGCAGTAAAAATAAGCAGACAAATGATCAATCGCTTGGAATCCGACAGTCGTAGAGACAGACGACTGTGGCCAACCTGTCCTCAACAGAGCACACCGGGTAACGCGTCGGTTCTCCGGAGGATACGTTTTGCAGGTCATATGGAACATGAACGGTTGTGGGTCTTATGTCAGCAAAAGTCACCCTTGACCTCTGGCTTTGAGTTGACTTCCTCTAATTTGTAACCTTCTAGTTTGTACCGCGTCAAATAACTGGGCAGCTCGAGTATTTCCCAGACTACATGTGTTCAATAAATGGATGTCGTCAGCAATACTGTATCATTCATTAACACACTCTATCCATATCTGCTGAACATCAACCAGCATGTTCTTTAAGGGCCATGATCTAGGCCAGGGTTGTTTTAGGCCAACAGTTTTAAAAGAAAAGAGACAGGCTGGCGTCTCACTGTCCATTTCCACAACCGTCCCGGCAGCCCTGGGATTGTTTGTCTGGATTCCACCATGAAGTTCGACGACGTACTGAAAGAAGTCAATGGCTTCGGGAGATTTCAAGTCAGGACCATGCTGTTGTTGGTCACCGGCCGGATGGCTTTGCCGTTTCACTTCCTGCTGAACAACTTCATCGCCGCCGTTCCTTCCCACCACTGCAACGTCGACTCTCTGGACGACGGAGGACTTTTCAGGAATCTGTCGCTGGCTGAGCGCCTTCTTGTGAGCATTCCCCTCCAACAGGATGGAAGTCCGAGCTCCTGCCGGATGTTCGCAGAGCCTCAATATCACCTGCTGCTGCCGAACTCAACCAACGTAACTGGCTCGTTACCCACAGTCCCCTGCAAGAATGGATGGACGTTTGACAACAGCACCTTCAGGTCCACTCTGGCTTCAGAGGTGAGTGCCCTCGTCTCTCATCACCAGCCCTTTGCGTTGGTCCAAGGTCTTTATTCACTATTTGCTTCTCCTCTTCCGTGATTTTTCCTCCAAGTGGGACCTTGTTTGCGACGAGAAAAAGATGAACAAAACCATCGCAACCATCTTCTTCATCGGAGTCATGTTCGGAGCAGCAATATCCGGCTATCTCAGTGACAGGTGCTGAAGTTTTCACTTCCTCTGTGAATTGACAGACCACCTTAAACCACCGATTCGACTTATGGCTGTTTCTTAACTTTATCTTGCCCATTTGCTTTATTTTACTACCTTTGGCCATTTATTGCTTCATCCAACAAATGTTTTACCTTTTGGCTCGAAAGCTCATCTGTGAATATTTTGCCTCCCAGGTTTGGCAGGAAAAAAGCACTTTTGTTGACCTACACAGTCACGGCCGTCTTTGGGTTCGCGAGTGCTCTCTCCTATAATTTTTATCTGTTCACTTCGATGAGATTTCTTACTGGGGTCGGACTTTCCGGGATAAGCATAATCTCCTACGTCATCTGTGAGTATCCTGAGGTCACACGTTCCTTCAGAAAGTCTCGCGAGAAACAATCAATCACATTATGTAAAAAAAGACTTCAGATGAAAAGAAATGTAAATGTAGATCTTGGAATTGTAAATAAACCAATAAAAAAACGAGCTGTGTTTCCTGATTTATCCAGGAATACAAAGACTTCCACAGAAAAAATGATTGGCCAAAGTAGGGGGAAGGATTTACCTTTTTTGTGATCAACAATTAAGAAGGACTCCATTTTCACGTTGTACTTTTGTCAGTGCACTGCTTTTTTCTCCTGTAAATGTAATAAAAGAGGTGAAATTTAATCACGTATGCAATTGTATTGGAAGATGAGGCATTCTGATCTTCACTTTTGTGATTCATCCTGAACATACACTGCCAGTGATCTTTGAAAATGCTCGATCGCAGGTATCGAATGGGTTGACATCAAGCATCGGACTGCAACCGGTGTTCTACTGAGTCTGGATTGGACCATTTTCACAGCAGCACTTCCCATCGTTGCCTACTTTGTGACTGACTGGAGATACCTGACCGTCGCTGTAACCTGCCCGCTGTTATCTGCTTTGGTCTGCTGGTGGTAAGGAGAACTTCAAAAAACCCACAGCTTTTGTGATAAACAAGACACATGTTTATAATATATACGTATCTCCCATCAACTCCTGTCCCAGGTGGCTGCCTGAGTCGGCCAGATGGCTGATCAGTAACGGCAACATCCAGAGAGCTCATTTTTACCTAAGTCAGTGCGCCAGAATCAACGGAAGGGCGAAGGCCATGGCTGACCTGAAGCCTGAGGTATTCCAGTTTTACAATGTCCAACTGGTCATACTTTGACATTAGTCTTTTCCGTTTTCCAAGCTGTCTTTTGAACTCTGCAGGTTCTGTCCAACGTAGTCCTTGTTGAAAATGGAAAACAAAAGTATTCCTATCTGGACCTTGTGAGGACCCCCCAGATGAGAAAATTGGCTCTCCTCACCGGCACAGTCTGGTATCAGAATCCATTTTCATTCTTTCAAAATCGAGGCTGAGAAGACGCTTAACTGCTCACCTCAATTTATAGAACATTTCTTTATTTGTTATCTGTTTACTTGCCACATACAAGTATTACAAATACTGCCAGGAATGCCCACTGCAGGTTCTTTCGAAATTGAAGTAGTTCAGGTTCGCGCCAGATTCTCTTGTTGTGGTTGTCTCGTCTAAAACGCCGCCCTCTTGTTGGCAGGTTTAGCGTGGCCTTTACGTACTATGGGATCAGCCTGAATGTGGATGGATTCGGTGTGAACATTTACCTGACACAGTTCATCTTCGGGGCCATTGAAATTCCAGCCAAAGCTTTGGTCCTCTTCTCCGTGGACAGAATCGGTCGGAGGCTGATCCAGTTTGGAACAATCTTTCTGACCGGCCTGATGGTTATCTGCACCGTTTTCGTACCCAAAGGTGAAACATTAGCTCAAGCTTGTGTCTCATTTGAGATTGCAACAGTTGTAAGTTTCTGTCTTGTTTGTTACTAACAGTATGCTAGTTTTTACATGATATTTCACAGGCATACCATGTTTGTTTTGTTTGTTGAATTGACTACCAAGAAATAAAGAACCAAACAATTCTTTATAATTCTATGACTTTTGATACAAAACTCACAATATCTTTCACTTCAACATACCTTTATAATATAATATACTTTACTTTATTTCTTTATTTGTTTCATTTACTTTTACTTGATAATATTTTGTACAATTTGCCTTTCATACATGCACACAGTATATCCTGTATACCGCTGTATACCCTCCGCTGTGGGACAAGAAATATTTCACCCTCTGTTATATTTCTTTATCTTATCTTCTCTTACCTTAAGACAACGGGACCGTTCGAACAGCCATGGGAGCTTCGGGCAAGTTCATGATAGAAGGGGCCTTTACAACTGTATATCTGTACTCATCTGAGCTGTACCCCACAGTCCTGCGGTCAGGAAGATACACATATTTAACATTATTTGCAAACTTTCGAAATAGCAACACTTTAAAGTCTTTTTTTCCCCCCATTACAGACAAAATGGACTGGGTTTCTGCTCGTTCTTGGCCAGGTTCGGTGTGTCCATCAGCCCTCTTGTCCCGCTTCTTGAAGAGTCCTGGGTCCACCTGCCAAGTGTCGTTTTCTTCATGGTGGCTCTTACTGGAGGGCTGTCGGCTTGTTTTCTTCCTGAGACAAAAAATGTCCGTCTCCCAGAGACGATCGAGGACGTGGAACAGACAAGGTACTCTTACTCGAAGGACTGCAAAATCTGGACAAGCAAAAACATGAAGTATCGGGGGAATAAACGGAAATAATGTTTGTGTTTCAGGGTCCGATCCAACTCTACGCCAGATGAGAAATCTCCACCTTGAAAGTCTGCTTTCGCTTTGGCCTCAATGAAAAGCAACATTCTCTGAGAGCCCGTCTGTTGAAGTGAAACTCAGAGGCAGTGGTGCACGATCAAAATAAAGTCCCTTCCTGCCCTTTCTGTTTTCGTGCTCACTTTCCCTCCTGAACTCTGGTGTCTTGTTGCAAAACCTTTTTGTGTTGCTCATTTGATCATTAACCTTGAGTGTTTCCACCAGTCTCATAAGTCCCCATGCCCACTGTGTGTTCATGCATCCCAGTCTGTCCTCGGATGTCGTTGTTTTAAGTCGGCTCTTGTCAGCCAACAACAGTCTCTCTGTTTTTCATCCTTTTGTTTTTCTTGACATTTGTTATCTAATTTCGGACTTTGGTTTGCATTTCCTGCTTCTTACCAAGTAGAAACAAAATGAATTCCACTTCATTTCTATAAATAAAGATGGGATTTGGTTCCTCCTCCAGCGACAGGCTCTGTTCTTCCCCACACTCATGGACACACTGTCTCAAATGAAAAATAACCTGTCAGCACCCCCAAGACGACAATGATCAGCCATAAAAGTCATCTCATCACACCACTCTTGGTTGGTCAAACCGCAATATCCTGTAAATTCCCATCACTTGATTCATTAAAGTAAATAGACAGTCTGAAGGGTCACAAAGACTGTCGGTTTTAAAGCCTGTCAACGGGAATTGACCCTCAAGTCGGCACTGCCATTTTCGAATGGAGTTAAACAGTTAGCGGAGTGTCCTCAAAATTAATTAACAACCCATTCACACACTTTCACATATTACCTGACTGTCAACCAACAACTTTTACCCAAAAGAAAAAGTCCGGTGGCTCACTTGCCATTTCAGAGAAAGAAACATCTTGTAAACTCGAACCGTCTATTTTCCCAGAATGAAGTTTGACAACGTGCTGGCGGAGGTCAAAGGCTTCGGGAGATTTCAGTTGACGACTGTCGTCTTGATGATTTTTCCCCGGATGGCTTTGCCGTTTCACTACCTGCTGAACAATTTCATCGCCGCCGTTCCTTCCCACCACTGCAACGTCGACTCTCTGGACGACGGAGGACTTTTCAGGAATCTGTCGCTGGCTGAGCGCCTTCTTGTGAGCATTCCCCTCCAACAGGATGGAAGTCCGAGCTCCTGCCGGATGTTCGCAGAGCCTCAATATCACCTGCTGCTGCCGAACTCCTCCAACTTAACTGGCTCGTTACCCACAGTCCCCTGCAAGAATGGATGGACGTATGACAACAGCACCTTCAGGTCCACTCTGGCGACAGAGGTGAGTGCTGTTGGATTATATTACGATGGATAATGGTGATCTCACTTGTATTTTCTTTCTCTATTTCACTTGTTTTGTTTATGTTTTCCTCGCAGTGGGACCTTGTTTGTGACAGGAAAAGTATGAACAAAACCATCGCAACCATCTTCTTCGTTGGTGTCATGGTTGGAGCAGCGATATTTGGATATCTCAGCGACAGGTGTTCCTGTCTTCATCCCTCACATCACAATCTCACGATACAAATACCAACAAGAACCAGCGTTTCGAAGCAGACTGTAAATCAATGAATGTGAATCCTTACGTCGGCATGTTTGTCCACAGGATTGGCAGGAAAAAATCCCTGTTGTTGGCCATCTTGACAGCCGCCACCTTTGGATTCGCAAGTGCTTTCTCATCGGATTTTTTAGTATTTGCGACCATGAGATTTTTCACGGGAGTTGGACTTTCTGGAATAAGCATGATCACAGTTGTCTTGAGTGAGTTTGATGGCTTCATTTGAATTCAGTTCTCTCAGTCGACACAGAGGAAAAGATATTTACTGTATTTATACGATGAATATTTGTGTTTTTTCTGGCTTCACTTTCAGTAAATTGTTTGCTGGTTGCTCCTGACAGGTCTTGAATGGGTTGACATCAAGAATCGAACAGCAGTGGTTGTTGTAGCAAGTTCTGACTGGTGTGTTTTCTCTGCTCTGCTGCCTGTCATTGCCTACTACGTGACCGATTGGAGGCATCTGACTGCAGCTGTAACCTCCCCACTGTTAGTGGGCGTAATCTGCTGGTGGTAAGGAGAATTCAAGAACAATTTCTGCCAAATTATCCCCCTTCTCTCAACTTTTTGCTCAGAACCCTGAAATGTTGAACTCTGCTCCCAGGTGGCTGCCCGAGTCGGCCAGGTGGCTGATAAGTAACGACAAAATCCAGAGGGCCCATTTTTACCTGAGTAAGTGCGCCAAAATCAACGGAAGAGAGGAGGTCATGGCTGACCTGAAGCCTGAGGTACAGTCTCACAACTTTGACTGTCTAATGTAAACATCCAACAAACCACTTTCACTCATTAAAGTGTCCTTTCCCCCCTGCAGACCTTGTCCAGAGTGTTACTCACCAAAGATGAAAACAGGAAATACTCCTACGTGGACCTCGTGAAGACCCCCAGATTACGAACAGTAGCTTTGCATACGGGCGTTGTGTGGTACAAGCAGTGATTGGTTTGATCGTTTTTTTTCTTTTTGTTAGAAAGTGTCCGACTCGAGCAAGGACTAACTTTTCTTTCCACCCCTTCCGCAGGTTCGCGGTGGCCTGCACATACTATGGAATCAGCCTGAATGTCGTTGGCTTCGGCGTGAACATCTACCTCACTCAGTTCATCTTCGGCGTGATCGAATTCCCAGCGAAAGTGGTCATTTACTTCACCGTGGACCGACTCGGCCGGCGGCTGGTCCAGTCTGGAATGCTCTGTCTGACTGCACTCTGCATTTTCTGCAGCCTGTTCATCCCTCAAGGTGAACATTGACCTCAGGTTTAGAGACTTTAGGTCGAGAGAAGTTCCATGGCGGAGAGTAATACTCGGCTACTGAACAAAACAACTGAGAAAAGAGCAAAAAATTCATGAAATTGCTATTACTTTTCACCACAATGATCATTTTTGTCAGATTGAAACAGCTTTTTAAGTGTCTCCTTCTCAGATATGGGGAGCTTTCGGACCACTGCAGGTGCTCTGGGTAAATTTTTTTCAGAGGGAGCTTTTACTCTTGTGTATCTCTACACTGGCGAGCTGTACCCCACCGTGCTGAGGTCAGTGAAAAACACCCCAAATTCTGCTCGTGCAAATTTAAAATCCGAACATCTTTTCAGGTGCACGTGACCGAATAAAAAGAACTTTTCAAGCATCAGTGATGAAGGAATTCCGTTGTTATTTGGTGTGCAGGCAGAACGGGCTGGGGTACTGCTCGTTCTTGGCCCGCCTCGGCGTGTCCATGTCCCCGCTGATCCAGCTCCTGGAAGACACCTGGGTCCAGATGCCGAACGTGGTTTTCCTCGCGGTGGCTCTTTTGGGCGCGCTGTCGACTCGTTTTCTTGCCGAAACGAAAAACGCCCGCCTGCCAGAGACCATCGAGGATGTGGAACAAACAAGGTCGCCCAGCTTGACTTCCGGCTGCAGAAAGAGAAATGTTTTTTGTTTTAATGCGAGTGTTTTCTTGCGTTTCAGAAGGCGCTCGATACCCACGTCTGATGCGAAACCGACACTTTGAAAGTTGGGATCCCAATTAATAGTTACAGACTTAAAGGAAACACTTCTCTTTATCACATTTAATTCTGAAGTGTGACAAATCACATAAAAGGGGGAATAAATAGCACGTGTTACCTTCCGTCTTGGCGGATTCACTCATTCATTCGTGTTTTCTTTGACATGCAGCCATTTTGTAGGAAATGAATCGTGCCAGAGGAAGGCTTTCACAATAAAAGTGCCCAAACATATGTCTCAAAACAAAGTCCTGTTTGCCAGATACTGCTGTGAAGTCTGAAATGCGCATTGATGCCGTCATAAAATCAAATACATCCAAAAATAATAACTTTAAGCCGGAACGGGTCAAATTTCTTTGAATTTTACAAGATAAAGATGCAAGTTGTGAATGAAAATGTGATTCTGTTTCACTATGCGGGATGTCAGCATTCTCTGAGGTCGCTGGGACGCACGATGAGCTCCAGAGATGATTTTACGAGATAAATGAAATGCACAAACTGGAGAACAAAGCATGTTGAGGCTGCAGGTTGTTTCCTGACCACCCAGTTCACAGTTTAAACATTAACAGCGATCCTTTATATGGTGTTAATAAGAGATGTCACTGGGTAAACTAGTCACTTATTTTAACTCTGGTCTCTTAACAATCATACATATGGCTGCACAGACAAATGAAAAATCCACTTGTCTCGACTGGAATGGACCTATGAGGAGTTCTCTTTGCCTTCGTTCTCAGAGGATCGCTGCAAACACCGGGAGGAAACGATGAAGTTTGAGAACGTCCTGGACGATGTCGACGGATTCGGCCGATTCCAGAAAATGATCCTGGTGATCAGCTTCATCGGCCGCTTCTCGATGCCCTGCCACTTCATGCTGAACAATTTCGTGGCGGCGGTGCCCTCGCACCACTGCGACCTCAGCGCTCTGGACGAGGGAGGTATGTTCATGAATCTCTCGCAGGCGGAGAGGCTCGTCGTGGGTGTTCCACTCCAGCCCGATGGGACTCCAAACTCCTGCCGGATGTTTCTGGAGCCTCAGTATCACCTGCTGCTGAACAGCAGCGACAGCAGCGACAGCAGCGACATCACCGACGCGCCCACGGCGCCGTGCAAGAATGGATGGGTGTATGACAACTCCACCTTCAGGTCCACTGTGACATCGCAGGTGATACATTTCTCTTTCTCGATGTAACTATCCAAAGAAAAAAACTTGTTCGCCACAATAAGAGTCTTCAAGGAGAAAAAAAACCCGCGGTTTGATGATTGATTCGGTCTTTCCTTTTGGTCTGACACAAGTGGGACCTGGTGTGTGATCGAAGAGGCAAAAACAAAGCAACTGCCACGATTTTCTTCGTTGGAGTGATGTTTGGCGCCATGGCCTTTGGGAGTCTCAGCGACAGGTATCGCAACTCGCTGTTTTCGCGTTTACGTGTCCAAACGTGGAAGATTCAGGTTCTTAAACCGGCGGGAACCTAGTTATGTATTTGAATGAGTTCTTGATCTTCCTCAAGTAAGACAAAAAAAAATGCATCGCTTTTCAAAAAGTTTAGGCATCAAACGGGACAAATATTAATGAATTAATTGTCCTCAAACACTGTAGCAAATATAACAGGCCTGCAAGAAGCGCTACGTAACATATAAGAGGACCGAGGGGCGAGACGGACAGCAAATAACGTCCCCTGAAGGAATCATTATTAGTCTCGGGTGAATAATAACGATAATAATGATTTTTATTTACATTGAATCTAAAGCAAACAGCTCGAGAAGTGCTATCCCAGTCTGGCTCCATGTAAACTGATCCCAGATCCGGGTCCCTATGCATGTTAATAACGTATAGGGACACACAAGTGGCACGTTCAGTTGGCAGTTAAAAATGAACAAAACACTGCTTCAGAAAGAGCATTTTCTCCGTTGTTCTGTGCATATTGAGCAGCCAAAACATCTCACAAAGCCTCCATTTGTTTAAAAAAGTGTTTTAACTGTTGCGGCTTTTTTTTTTTTTTTTTTGAATGAGTTCAGTTTCAAGGGGGTTTGACTTTGCGCAGGTTCGGTCGAAGAATCATGCTGCTGGTGTCGTACCTGTCTGGGATGCTGTTCGCCGTTGCGAGTGCGTTTTCCACGTCCTACGTGATGTTCGCAGTGCTGAGGTTCTTCACCGGCTTCTGCATCACAGGAATCGTCATCGTCTCGACAGTGCTCAGTCAGCTTCCGCTTTGTTTCCTCTTCATACTCATATCGATGTTGCAGCATCAGGTTGGGGTTTTGGGTGGCTTTGAATTCTCTCTCATGCAGACACGTTTGTTCTTCGCAGGTGTGGAGTGGGTGGACATTGAGCACCGGAAACTCGTGGGCGTGATCGACAGCTTGTCCTGGACCTTTGGGAACATCGCATTTGCAGCAATCGCCTACTTTGTGAATGAATGGCGGCTGCTGGTTGTTAGCGTTACATCACCTTTAATCCTGGCCATCCTCACCTGGAGGTACCTTGAGAGTGGAACTCTCTAGTTCTTTGGAACTAAAGTGGCTTCCAAGAGAAAACAGTGGAAAAAACCCATCTCCTATCATCATATAGGGACGTTTCAGCCCTCGATCAAACTGATTTGATCGTTTTTAATCCTCATTATATCAGTGATGTATATTACTGTTCTTCTCATTAATATCTTCTTGTTTACTTTGGGTCAGCATGTGGGCCAACATGTCTGCCGTCGTTTTCTTATGAAGTGAACGTATGAACTGCTTTTGATCTTAGATGGATGCCGGAATCAGCAAGGTGGCTCATTGCCAACGGCCGCCTGGAGGAGGCTCAGGTATACCTGAAAAGGTGTGCCAACATTAATCGAAGAGAGCCGCTCACCAACACACTTGAAATAGAGGTGCGTGCAGTTCTGACAAGTCATGAAAATAAGAAAAAAAACAAACAAAATAAACATTAGAATGAAAAAATAACCTTGTTTGTTTCACGTTTTGGTTCCTTTGCTTTGAATTTCTTTTCATAGACACTTTCAACAATTGTGGTGACTGAGAAACGAGATCGGTCCTACTCCTACTTGGACTTGATTCGAACACCTAAAATGAGGAGACTTGCTTTGCGCACTGGTACTTTATGGTCTGTAATCCCATTACTGCATGTGCTCAAAATAATCTATTTCAGTCACTGCTTGGAACTGCAACTTGCAATCGTCATCAGTTTGAATGGGTTCATGTTTTTTGTGTTGTAGGTTTTGCATCGCAACTACTTTTTATGGCATCAGCTTTAACATCACCGGCTTTGGTCTCAACATCTACCTCACCCAGTTCACCTACGCATTAGTCGAGCTCCCAGCCAAAATTGCAGTTTACTACCTGCTGGATAAGATCGGCAGGCGGAGCACTGAGGCGGGAGCTCTGCTGCTGGCCTGCACCTGTCTCGGAATCAACATTATCATACCGAAAGGTCAGAACGCACACGGGTTTAGTTTGTACATCCTAATGAGTAAAGTTATTTGCAATAACACTTTTGGGAACCGGGTTAAACGTTTGCTTTCCGACAAACCTTTATTCAAAGCAACATGGCGTCTCTAAAACCTCATTCTGGTGGTACTCTGTTCGTTTAGGAACTGCTTGTTGGAATTAGAGGAACTTAGAGGCGCCTTGTGATGTGGTGAATTATCCTGCAGGGTCAGAGGATAAAAAACTGTGACAGTAGAGGATGGGCATGATCAACAACAGGTTCGAGCATGAACAAAACCCAGTTGGGTTTGCCTGAAGTGTACCAGTGAGCTCCCTCTAACCACCAATACAGCCTGATCCTTGTTGCTTTGCTATGATCAATGA
>JASSRZ010034055.1:0-19430 GCA_032164315.1 Malacoctenus gilli | reverse complement strand
CCCCCCCCCCCCACACACACACAACTTGTTGATATGCAGCAAGATGTACAATAGATAAATACGTGTTTTCATGCTGAAGCATATATTATAGTCTTTAACAAAGGCAGACTTATGGTATCTTGATAAATTGATAACTGTATCAGATGAATTAATAAACAAACAAGTTTGATTGTTGATTTAACTTTATTCTCAATTTGGGCATTTCCGCATGGGTTCTGATGCTCGCCTTGACTGAGTTGACCCACCCAATATGGCGGCGACGCACGACGCGCTCCAGCACGTAATGAGGTGTCTACTTATTAATGTCTGACTGTAACTGTATCCAAGCAACAATAAATAACAATCACTTCTTGTCACTTTCAAAGTAAAACTTTTTGTTTGTTTTTGGGTAAACGATTTGTGAAAACTAAAACAATACAACTGAAGTTATACTAACTATCATGATCAAGCTTTTGCTAGCTGTTCAAAAAAAATAAACAATGAATTTACAACTCATGAGCAAATTGGACCCTTAATTAATCTTCTGTTGTCTAAACACACAATCAACAGAAATTAGAATGTGCCATTTGAAAAAAAAAATCCAATTCAGCTTAATTTATTGATGGCTGTTACACCAAAAATACTTTGTTTATCTCATATTACATAATCTAAATTTTAGGTTTGATAAATCAGTGTATTTTCTAAATTTGGCAATTTCAATTTTAAAATTGGCAACCTAACCCAAAGTTCTGTCAATAAAATTGAACCATTACATTCCTTTGATTGCCATTTTAGTGATTTTTTCCCCCCCAGAATGTGAGAGATTTGCTTTGACCACCTCTGTTGGCTGGAAACGAATCTGTGCTTTTATTGTGAGCCTCCAACCCCTATATCCGGTTTGTCTTGCCTCTCACTAGCTCCTGCGCAGTTTGGTTGAAGTGATGCCAGGTCAGACTTGGGAAATAGGAAATCTGTGCTGCTGGCCCCCTCTCACTTCTGTTGGCAGCAGTGTGCGAGACGGGAGAAGAGACGTGATTTCCAGCCTCAGTAAACCCGAAGGTGTAACGATATCTTCTCTTATCTAACACAAAAAATTCAAAGAGAACGATCCCCGCGCTGGAAGCGTTCCATAGACGGTGGACCTACAGCCATGCCTTCGTCCTCATAGTCTGAGTGGGGGCTCGAGGATGGCTGCAGACGTCGATAAAGGACCCGCCGCGGAGGATCATAACAACTCGCCGCAGGATGTTCACCGAGCCTCGGACTCCGTGTCTCGGTTCTACCGAGGAATGTGGACGCTGCTGATGTTTGGCGCTGCCCCCCTTTTTGCTTATGGGATCAAGCGCTACCAAGATGTCCAGCTTCTCAACCGTCACGTGAGACCACGTCCGATTCATCGTTGCACTTAGTGCTATGTTTCACCCGAACATTGTGACACTGCGCATAGTCGAAGCCAAGACGGGAGCACTTTTCTTAATCTTCATCTTCCGATAGTTTAACATAAAGGGTGGGAAACGCCACATATGATTTCCCACCCGGTGGAGTTTTATTAGAAGGGAATTGGGGTCTCAGTTGCTGAAACTCGACATGATTGTTTCAGATCCTCCCTTGTTGGATCCCGGAGGCTCTCCTTGGGTTTTGGCGCCCCCCTCCCCCCGCCCCTCTCCATTACTCAGGCGCTGGCAGGCACGCATCTGCCTGGAACAGGCTGCTTTGAGCACATACATGCGAGTGTGTTCCAGACGAGGCTGCTGAGGTTGCATAAATACTCAAGACAGCCTGGATGAATGAGTGAAGGGATGCTAATAACTGGAACTTGTTTCCCATCACCTCAAGACTTCTTTACGAAAAAATGGGAGATATATAGATGTACATATATGCATAAAACTTTATAAAGTCTGGTCAACTTTATTCTGTGCACAGTACACATGCTGGAGTGTCATTAAATCTTGTATGCATTGTCCATGTGGCCCTCTCAACAGGAAGAGAGCATCCGGGCACTGGGCACCGAGGGCCTTTTTCTTTTCTCCTCCTTAGACGCCGACCACGACCTCTATCTCAGCGCTGAGGAGTTCAGGCCGATTGCTGAAAAGCTCACAGGTGCATCATGTCATCTCCTCTCATGCCCTTATGTTTTTGAGTCCACCTGCCATCTCCTTTATCAAACATTAGCGCCACACTGACTGGCTGCTGTGGCTTCACAGGGATCTCAGCACCGGTGGATTTTGACGAAGATGTGATCCACGACACTGGCAGAGAGACTTTGACCTTGGAAGCAAAGATGCAGCCTCTGCTGCTCGACTCCATGACAAAAAGCAAGGACGGCTTCCTTGGGGTAAGGTGCTCACTGAATCTATTGCAGTTGTTCTTCTACTGTGAAAGAATATTCTTTCAGACTGTTGTACATGAAGGCTTTGAATGCCATTACACAGTCCTTGTATTATGATTGAGGGATGATCGTGGGACTTGTCTACCACCATCTCTCCCACCAGGTCTCTCATAGCTCACTAAGTGGACTCCGCTCCTGGAAGATTCCAGCCATCCCCTCCATGTCATTCTCTGCCAACCAGTTCAGGGTGTTTTTGCCTCCAAAGAACAAGGTAGCAGTTGGGGACATGTGGTGGGTTATTCCCAGTGAGCTCAACATCTTCACCGGCTATCTGCCCAACAACCGCTACCACCCGCCCACCCCGAAGGGAAAAGAGGTGTGTGAAGAAACAGCCTTTAGCCCAATCAGCGAACTGAAATGCGGAGAGACTTGCCTGTAATTTTTTCCCCTGCTCTTCTCCTCCCACTACAGGTTCTCATCCACTCCTTATTGAGCATGTTTCATGCCCGGCCCTTCATCAAGTCCCGGTTCGCCCCGCAGGGCGCCGTCGCCTGCATTCGTGCCAGCAATGACTTCTACTATGATATCGTCTTCAGGTGGGAAATAAGTTTGAAGGTAACAGGAAATGTGCAAACTGAATCGGGAAATGTTCCAAATTTGCTAAAAGCACAACCTACTTAAGTCACATTCCACCATAACTGCATTTTGAAAAGGAACACACAGCTGTAATTCGAGACTGTTTGCAATTGCACTGGAAGCACTGATAACAAAAAGCAGTTTATTGTCAGTTCAACAGGTGATCTCCAAAACATAAGGTATCAAAATTGTGACCAACAAGAACTTATTGTCAGTCTTTAAACTCCCAGTTCTTGAAGGGCTGATGGAGAGCGATGCTAATCATGCACATCTTGCTTAAAGGACCAAAGCAGTCATCAAATTCAGTGACTGTTTTCCTTCGCATGTAGGATTCATGCTGAGTTCCAGCTCAACGATGTCCCAGACTTTCCCTTCTGGTTCACACCGGGCCAGTTCACTGGCAACATCATCCTGTCGAAAGATGCCTTGCACGTCCGCCACTTCCACCTCTACGTCCCCAATGACAAGTAAAATCTGTCCAGCACTTCACTTGTGTGTACTCAGTACAATAGTGAGACATGTATTTCCTGAGTGGGGTCCCTCGGTCTGCTGTTTTGCAGGTTTCTGAACGTGGACATGGAGTGGCTCTATGGGGCCAGCGAGAGCAGCAACATGGAAGTGGACATCGGATACTTGCCGCAGGTGCAGCTGCCAGTCCCAAGGCTCATATTGGAAGGCTTTTATAAAATGGAATTTAGTTTGAGCTCACCAGATCAGTTTGCGCTGTGACTGACTTGTTTCAGTTTATGCATGTACGGTGGACTACATAACTCTGGTCAAATGCCAGGTTTTGTCAGGTATTAAAAAAAACCCTCAAGATGAATAATTTCACCCCTTTTTCCACCTTTTATGTGACCTATAACCTGTACAATTCAATTGGAAAACGGACTGAATATGCACGCCTTTTAAACTGGTACTCTGTTGCAGCACTTTTGGCTTTTATTACAGCACTCAGTCTTTTTGGTGAAGGAGCCTACAAGCGTGGCACTTCTTGGTGTGGCAATATTTGCCCTCTCTTCTTTGCAAAACTGCTCCAAATCTCACAGATTGCAAGGGCATCGTTTGTGCACAGTCCTATTCATGTCACCGCACACATGTTCTGGACTCCGGCTGGCCATTTCAAACTTCAGTATTATTCTGGTGTAGCCATTCCTTTGTTGATTTATATATCGGCTTTGGGTCATTGTCATGCTGAAAGATAAAGCTTCTCTTCATCTTCAGCTTTTTAACAAGTGGGCCAAAGGTTTTGTGCCAGCACTGACTTGTATTTGGAACTGTCCATAATTCCCTCCACCATGAGGAAGGCATCAGTTCCAGATAAAGAAAAAACAGTCCCAGAGCATGATGCTGCCACCACCATGTTTCACTGTAGGTATGGTGTTCTTTTGGTGATGGGCAGTGTTCTTTGTGTGCCTTTTGGAATTATGTCCAAAAAGTTCAACCTTGGTTTCGTCAGACCATAACACATTTTCCCATAGGCTTTTGGGAGATTTTAGATGTCTTTTTGCTAAATCAAACCAGGTTTACGTCTTGCCACCCTACCCCATTTCCCAGAAATATGAAGGAGACGGGAGATTGTTGCCAGATGTACCACGCAGCCAGTACTTGCCAGTAATTTCTGCAGCTCCTTCAGTGTCGCTGTCGGCCTCTTGGCAGCCTCCCTGTCCAGTTTTCTTCTATTCCGATCATCAATTTTGGACATACGCCCTGTTCTGTGGAGTGTCACTGTTGTTCCATTGTTCCCTATTGTCTTCACTTTGTTCTATGGCATATTCAATTCGTTGGAAATTCTTTTGTAGCCCTCACTGACATCTTTGATTAATCAGATCCTTCTGATGCTTAGGAAGCGCTCTGTGGACCATTGCTTATGTTGGAAGATGTGGCCACAAAAATGTTAGGAGAAGCCTACTAGAACAGCTGCATTTTATTTGAGGTTAATCAGAGCCACTTTGCTTGGTGATTGGTGTGTGTGCTGACTCCAATTTAACATAAGTTTAGGTGTTATTGGGGATGTGGCTGTGTTCAGATTTAACCAGTTATAAAAGGGTGTGCACACTTGTGCAACCACAACCAAGCTGTTTATTTTCACTGCAGCTCCCTGAAAGATTTATGTTTTTTAATGGCACTGTACAAGTTATAGGTCATAGCAAAGGTGGAAGAAGTTGTGGAATTATTCATCTTGATGTAATTTCGTTACATCACAAAAACCTGGCATGTGACCAGGGGTGTGCAGACTTTTTATATCCACTGTCTATATATTGTTTCTCTTACTTGAGCCTTGCTCTAAGAGTGGATTGATTAAAACTATAAACTTAGTGTCAGGAATGCTGAACATTTTTCTAGTTTTTCCAATTGTTACCACTTATTTGCTGTTAACACACATTTGAGAGGCACCTGGATATATATCTGTATCTATATATAGATCTCTCTCTCTCTCTCTCTCTCTATGTATATATATATATATATATATGTGTGTGTGTGTGTGTGTGTGTGTGTGTGTGTGCATATGTTCTTATTTGCCATGAAACATGGCAAACTAAATTAACTTTTCCCTTCAAAATTGTTGTTTTTTTCCCCAGTTAGACTTGCGGTCCACGGGCCCGTCCACACCCTCCATTATTGTTGATGAAGAGGGCAACGTCGTGGACAGTCGTGATGGTGACAGCGAGCCAATCGAGTTCGTTTTTGAGGACATTTATTGGACCTCAGAAATCAGTCGACAGGACGCTGCTCAGCGCCTCGAGAGCTCTCTCTACCCGTTTAAGAAGGTATTCATCGCTGACCGCCTGGGGTGCCTGGGTAATTTTAAAGCATATTTGGAGCAGTTACAATCACTGTATGTCCTTGTAGGTGTCCTACTTTCCCTTTTCTGAGGCTTTTGAGCGTGCTGAGGCAGAGAAGAAGCTGGTGCATTCCATTGTACTTTGGGGGGCCTTAGATGATCAGTCCTGCTGAGGTGAGTTCACAGACAATTGGCGTGATCCACACAAAGAGCGACAGCTGTCACCTTCAAGTATGACACAATGCAGTTTGCACTGTAGTATTCATTGATGATAAAAATACGCTTGAAAGACAATTTAACTTTTGAAGGAATAAAACAATTCTAGCATTTGTTTCATTCGGAGATAGATTGAACATGTGTAGAGGTCCCAGCTTTTATCAATAAGCATAACTTGGTTTTTGAATAACAAACCCCTCCTGGTATCGTCAGTGGGGCCTGTTTCAGCTTCAGTTCTTCTCGGCACCTCTGTAGGTTCAGGGCGAACTCTCCGGGAGACCGTCCTGGAAAGTTCGCCCGTTCTGGCCCTGCTCAACCACAGCTTTATAAGCAGCTGGTCTCTGGTCAAAGAGCTGGAGAACCTACAGGTGAGTGGTTGTGATGCGTCACGTTTACATAAAAAACAATACATTAACTATGAAATTGACCCAGCTTCTTAATATTTCAACTAATATTATGTTTCCTTTCTTACTAGGCTGATGAACAAGACCTTGTGTTGGGAGAAAAGGCTCGTCTACACCTAGAAAACTACAACTTCCCTGTGGAAATGATGGTGGCGCTGCCCAATGGAACCATTGTAAATATTCTTGATAAAAAATGAGCATGTGGACAATGGGAAATGCTTTCTTAAATTTGAAACTACCAATGCTTAACCACCAGTGTAGATTCTCCTTTACTATTAGTCTGAATTCAGCTGAACTCCTCGGCCCCAAGTGTGCTGAATAAAGTGCCAACGTTATGAAAACAAACACGGTTAAAAATTATTGAAGACTTGAGCAGATGGGAATAGAATTTGAATATAGCCACTAAAGTATAATCTATAAGCAATGAATGATGTGTTAAAAATTCAGACTTGAAAACAGTGGGCTCATCAAAGCTTCATTTCATTGGGTTTGTTTGCTTGTAGGTTCACCACATCAACGCGAACTTCTTCCTGGACCAAACTGCCATGAAACCAGAGGAGGAGGGAGCAACTTTTACATTCTCCAGCAGCTTCGAGGACCCCTCGACCTCCACTTACATCAACTTTCTGAAAGAGGGGCTTGAGAAAGCCAAGAAGTACCAGGCCAAGTAACGCGTCTGCGCCGAGCCTGAGACGCGGCTGAGCTTACGGAAATGATAATACTTCCTGTGGGTATTGGTTCAAGATAAGAAAGACTGACCTTCAAGCATGTACAAAGGCTTCCTTAAAGTCTTTGGCAGCTGAGGAACTTTTTTTTTTTTTTACGATCAGTTGTGGCATGTAATTTGGTAAGAAATGAAGTTTCAAAAGCAGCATTTGTATTGTGAGTGGTGGGTTGCCCTTAAATGAACACTTGCTCACTGTGTAGCAACATGGAAACAATTTTAAGTTCATCTCCTTTCGTTGACAGCTGCTGATAAGGTGGCGTCCGTATCGTTCAGCAGATCCCTCCACAAAGTGCCACATAGTTTTATTAAGTTAGGTTTTTTTCCCAAAGTTGTAAGTTGTGCCTGTCTCCAACTGCACTGAGCTGAGTTTTCCTGCTGCCTGGCGTTGCCAGATAAAATGGGCGGGTGCTGATGTGATCTCGGCAGCTTGTGAAGACATTGCCTGAAAGCTCTCCCCTGAGCTGGGTCACGCCTGATGTTATTGCTGAGGAAGCGCCTCCCCCCCACAAAACTCTGAGGACGAAAGCAGCAGGAAAACAAATCTACAGCACAGAAACTGGACTTGGTTGCTTTTTTCATGCCAAATCCAAATACTGCAAAACTTCTTTTTGTCTCTACATAGCAGGGCACCAATGAAAGGGTGAAGCAACATATTTTACTGATTTTGTCTTCAAATGGACTTGACAACAGAATGACACCAATAACGGTTTGAAGGCTCCAGATGAGCTGTTTGCAAACAACAAGCAGAAAGAAATGTCCTGTTCAAAGTAGATAAAGGAGCTTTTTGAAAGCCAAAGAAAAGCATTTATTTTTTCTTTCCTGGCCACACACACACACAGATGAATGCTTTAATTTTTAGGTTTTAGCAAACAAAAGGACAGAGGAGTCCTCAAACGGTTTTGGTTGGATATCTGTGTCCTGCTCTTTCAGGTTTTTTGTCTTTTTGAAACTGTCTGCTCGCTGGTAGCCTTTGGTTAAAAACATGTTGTAACCTACAGGTGAAGAGATTTTTAAAAAATGTAATAAAAACAAAGTTCCCTCAATGTCGAGTTGTTGGTGTCACAAACGCACAAATGGCAGTCACTGACATGAGAGTTTTAATTTCTCATGCTGAATTTTATTGTCTTAGTATAAGATTTGGATGACATCAGGTACATAGCTGAAAAACCACAACTCTTTTCATTCGTGCGGGCAGACACCCCCCCCCCAAGTGCTGTCGGGTGTGAAAATGAGATGTGAATGAGGTCCTTTCGCTTTGAATGCAAGTACAGACTTTCTCTAGTCCACAAATCCAGCCATAAGAATGCTTCTGTGACACTGATGGATGAAAAGGAATTGCTCCTTTGCTTCCAAAGACTCCGCAGTCTTCTAACCTCCTCAGCTGAAGGTCCACACTTCCAACTCCATCACCCTGAAGTCATCGGTTTCCGACAGGCAGCAGTTATTGAAAGTGTAGCAGGGGCTGCTGTGGCCCAGGTACAGGTTCTCGTCCACCCACAGGCCGAAGTGACCACTGTGGAAACAACAGAAGTGACACTCCATGAAAAAGCAAGGGAGGCCATCACTCATTTTCAATCAAGAGTTGGAGGATGAGGGGCTTTACCTTCCTCCACCAATGGCGAAGCAGTCCAGGTCTCCTTTGATAAAGAAGGAGTTCTCTCCTGTCCACTTAAAACACTGCAAAGAAACAACAGAAGACCCACAAAGCTGACAACTCGTATAGACACATACACAAACACACAGGGTGTATCCTGCTTTACAGCAATCAGCTGATTAATGGAGAGTCTACGTCTTCTGTGTTCTCATGGAACAGTTGAAATTCACTGAGGTGCGACTGCTGTTTTCATATTTTGCATTTGGACTGTTCCAAAAAATGATTCATTTTCAGTGTCAAATAGGCTAACTGAACTGAAACGTCTGTTTGACAGTGGGTAGACGGGTTACCTTGAATCGGGGATGTAACATGAAAAGAAATGTTTCTCCAGTGCCATAAAATGCTTCGCTTGGTTTCAGAGGATGGGATAGGAAAGCTCCGAATATCTGTCGAAAAGTCACAAGAAACTGCTTTAAAAAGGACCTGTAATCAACAGCAGAACACAGTTTAGGGGCTGATGTCAAATGGATACCACGGCTGACAAAGGCTCTTTCCCACTGGCATTACCAGGAACTCTATTTACTGGGATGAAGTTTCCTGATCGTCGTCTTGTGTTTTCACAGCACCACACAGGTCCAGAGGAAAAAAAAAAAAAAAAAATCAAAAATGGGGTGTTCTTTCACACTGATTGTACTTTGTGGGGTCTACTTTGAGCTACAGGCCGAGTGCAGAAGGTGCGACGATGAGAGGGCAAAATTTGGAACTCTGGGCTGTGATAAAGCAGCTGCCTCAAAGCACGGCTAGAAGAGGTGGGCCTGGATACAAAAATGAGCATTTGTGTCCCACCTTTGGCCAAAAATCAAAAAGGTGAGAAACAATAAAACTAGCACGCAGGATCAGTCCAGAAGAACACACTGTGACTGTTGTTCTTTTAGCTTCCTACATTCTTGCTTTAGTTTCAGTGGAACTTCATGCTTAGAAGAAACACTCAGTTTGAGCTTGGACCTCCAATTCCTCCAATTTTGTTTCATTTTTTTCAGACAACATTGGAAGAGATTTGCCACACTTGGGGAATGACTCAAGTGCAGACATTTATCCTGAGCAGAGTTTTAGGGGTGGGTTAACGCGAGAAATTTTTTTCCATGATTCACCTCGTCGAGGGCATCCTTGATGACGATGAGCATCGGAGAGTCTGTGCTGTTCACTTTTCTGTAAAGAGACTTCAGGCTGGCGCCGTGGCACGATGTGCTATAGGCCAGCTGCCACGTGTGGCCAACCGTCCTGGCAGGAAGCTCTTTGCAAAGCTGGAGAGTGGAAAAAAAAGGGAGAAAACAAAGAGATGGGGATCAGAGCTGACACGATGACTGGGTGAATTCACACCATGCACAGTCGGTTTTTCATGCTCAAGAAAAGACTGAAAAAACACAAAACAAATGCTCCATCACAAACGAGCCATTATGTTAAGTAAACATTTGTCATTCAGTAACACAGTGTTAATGCATGACTTCTCCAGACTCCGAAGTTTAGATGTGAAGTGTGAAAGAGGTCTTTAAAAACATGGACAGATATACCAGGCATTATCATGAAACACCATGTGTGTAAAATGTGATTATCAAAAAGGAATGAAAGCCTTTGAACTGACTGGCCAGCTCCCTTCTTTCATGATCAGAACCCCCACTCGATTTGTGTTTAAACTTTTTGTTTGAACTTTTCTAAATGCATGTGTTTAATTTACATTTTGCTGACTTTTTGAATTTTGTTATAGTTTTATTTACCCAACAGTAAATCACCTAAACAAGACCAGCTGCCGCCTCTAGTGTCGTCACAAATAAAACCCCATGAAATAATTAGAAGCAGCTGCGGTATCCAGAACCAAAGAATACACACAAAGGTAAGGCAACTGGGAAGGCAACTCACCTCTCTCACATGTGAAGCCTCCAAAATCTGGCTGTTCTCTACAATGTTGTTGAGCCCTTCAGGCTCCCTGTCTGGAACGGGCCGAGGCTTCTCACCACTGTCTTCCATTAACACCATCTGTACATAACATTGAAAAGTTGCAATATGGAATAAGAAGCCTGCATGTTTTGAATGTCCACTGGCTTCGCCACACCCAATTCAAATGAGGCAGTCACTCGGTCCTGCAGAAACCTAAAAAGGATCTCTCGTTTGAACTGGGCGTGTTCCAGCAGCAACACATTAAGATCCTGCCCAGCCGCAACTTCCAGGACTGCGGCTCAATCCCACCATCTCATTCAAAACCATCCAAAGCAACCTGCTCACCTCCCAGTCATCCACAGAGCTGCAGTGCCTCTGAAAGCTTTGCTCCTCCTCGTCCTTCTTGTCCTCTTCCTTGTCCTCAATGAGGACAAACTCCTCCTCACCAGGCTCTGCTGTCCCCTCATCTTCTCCTTCCTCGAGTATGCAAACATCCGGTCGACAGTGCGTCAGGTAGATGTACAGCTTGTCTGCACTGCGGTGGGTGAGACAAACGCAGGCTGAAATCACACAAGGCTGGCATTTGAGTTAACACAAGGAAAATGTGACACTCATGACGACAGAGTCCCAACCATGCCTTACAAATAACAAAGCAAGAGTTGACCAGTTCGGAGAGGATGACTGAGTTAAAGAGTAACTTGCTGGTGTTAAATGATATTCTATGCACATGCTGGAAGAAAAATATTGATTCAGTGACTTGACATAAAAAAAGCAAACAAAGTTCAATAAGGCATCAAGTAACAAATTGCAAATATACAGACTTAAAGTCGGTGGTCACTATGCAGGATGGACACTGGCAGGATTCTCTCTTTCTGGTCATCAGCATGCTGCTACTTTTCAGCTCCTTCGGCTGTACGAGTAACACAACATTTATAGAACTTATGGTATTATGTGAATGCCCTTTGTACCCATACACTGTCTCCCTTTTCTGGGGATTGGGGAATTATTTTTCATGCTTTACTAGCTGTTTCAGTGATCATTCACATGTGACTATGGTAAATGGTTAAAGCAGGAGCATCCACGAGGTGGGAGGGTTTCGTCTCATTAGATCATTTATCCCCTCTCTTCGCCGAGGACATGCTGATTGGAACCACCCTTTAAATCTCCATCTTTTAGGCAGACAGACTTTTCTCTATCATTGGTTACCATTCTTGTAACAGTGCCAGCCAGGCATCACTTTTGGAAGAGGTTTTTGTTGAGCCAAACTGATAACCTCCGGCCACCGTTTTCTTTCCTGAAGACGGCTGAAGTCTCAGCCGCACAAACATCAAACTTCCTGGACTTCCTGTAGATGATCTTTGAGAAACTGTGGAGGTTAATGAGAGGGAAAAAAAAATCAACTCAAAGTGCATCTGAGCGAGAAAAACAAAACAGCTACTGGCCGGACTCTGGTTGTGACTTGAACCTGAAGTGGGGTTCTCTACAGAAGACTTTGAAGCTTTGGTGGAATGCAACAGGTCCATCTTCGCTTGACTCCCTGCCTCTTGACCTCGGCAGCAGAAGGTGGCGGCGCTGCTCAGGACTGTGACCCCCAGCCCACCCACAGATGTGTCTGACAGCACCCCCAGAGGGCTGTTATCCAGACTCTGCTCCAGCTTGGCCATGTCTCTTCTTTTTCCTTCCTCTTCTTCAGAAGCACTCTTGGTCAGACTGACAGTCAAACCAGACAAATCTGACAGAGTCCCAGACCCCAGTGCTGCATGTGTCAGCCCCCTGTGCTTTGACAGGCCACTTGTGCAGCTTTTAACACTTTTCATCTTTTGGATGATTGGATTTCTCTTTTTCCTGACAAAAAGTGGAAACAAAGGGGTTTAACTTGACATGCTGATCAGTTTAAATTGGGTTTAGCAACAGTGACTCAATGCTGACCTCTGCTGGGAGGTGTTGAAGTGGACGTTTGAGATGTCAGAGAAGAAGGCGACAGATGCCAGATTGTCGACAGAACAAGACAGAAGGTATTCTTCACATCCATGTTCCTTCACCAAGGGATGCGTCTTGCACGGATCAAAGAAGATCTTGTTAGAAGTCACCAGCAGAATGCCAGAAACAACACCCTGACAGAGAGAAAAAAATGCTGTTGGTCAACAGATTTTGAGCAAGTCAACTGAAAGCTTTCAGCGTTCCTGAGCCCGCCCCACCCACCCACCTTGCCGTCAGTGATGTATCGGCAGACCAGTTTGAGGTATGGCAAAGCCTCTGGCCCCTCCTCCTCCTGACAGCACTCCGGCGGCAGGGCCAATAAGCAGAGCTGTCCGTCAGGCATTGACACCGCCTCCACATCCTGTCGTCACCATAGTTCACAACAAACATTTTCTCGCATGGAGATGAGAGCATGCTAGAAAGCATTTCGACAGGAACTGTCAGCATGTCGGACAGGGCTTCTCTTTGGCAACCCAACATTCACGTTTTATTGACTAAATTAGAAATAAACTAAATATCCTAACCTCACTGTCACTGATAACAATCAAAGTTCTCAAAAAACTAAGTCGTTAAAATGTGGCGACTCTGGTGACCGTCAACAAATCAGCATGTTATGCAGCTGGCAGCAAGCAGTCATGTTTGTATGAATTCAATTGGAGGAAACAGACCAAAACATTTTACAACCTATTGTCAAATCAGTTATAAACTAAGTGATAATATGGCATTGGGTTGAAAGCTTTACAAACTGAACAACATTTTCTCTCATTGTTAGAATTAATAATGACATATGTTTGGTTCTTTTAACAGAGTCCCAAACAAAGCTTTTGTGTCAACTTGTTTTTTTAATGTTAATTTTAAATCTCAGCATGAAAGAGTACCAAGTTCAACAAAGACAGATCTCTCAGTGCATTTCAACTCAGCAAATCAGAAAAATTTGACAACCTGTATAAAGTTTAGTATCTGTTTTACTGTGAGAACAAGTTTTCCAAATGGCCGCACACACAGTCACGACTGGAAAGTTTCCTGCTTACCAGGAGTTTGTCATATTCTGCCTCCGGCGAGGACGACTGCTCTGCCTCGACCTCTGACCTCTGTTCAGGAGCCGAGCCCAAATCCAGCTTGGGGGGAGAAGATCCCAAACCCACTGAAGTTTTGTCCTCTGTTGGCATGAGGAGCTGCTTCAGAGGGGAAGCCATGGTAAAAACAGCACTGACATTGAGTTGGACACACAGTGTAAGCCAGAGTGCACTGATCACTTCCTCTATTCACTCCCTCTTTGTTTGTAGTCACATCTTGGCTTCAAAAGCAATATAAGGGTTGTGAACATGAGTCTCAAAACATGAGTCTGATTTCTGGCAGAAATTTTTTGGTAGATAATCATAACAAAAAACCTGCAATGGTAGCAATGAAAGGTCTTTGTGTGTTATCCTGATGCACGAACAGACTGTGAAAATTCTTATTTTGCATTGCAAATTCATGACATTGAGAGTGTTGCTTTCGTTCTCTGACAGAGGTTTTGCAACAGAAAATATGCCAGTTATATGACAGGAGCAACATCACTTGCTCACAGTTCACCCACCTCACTGGGGATGAGGGAGGAAGATGATTGCGTTGTGTGCAAAGAAGTGTGATACATTTGGCTCTTTTCTGCTGAGAATATGGTGGCGGGCTTCAGCGACAGACCAAAGGCCATGTCCCTTGGGAGGCACTGCGTGGGAAAAACAAAAGGAAATCTATTACTGACAGACAAGCAACATTTGAACATTTTTTAAGAAGTTTCACCAAGATCTGACATTTTTTGCACTGAAAAACACTGACAGAGTAAGTAAGAGCATGGAAGACATGACCAAACAATTTGACTGTTCCAAAATATGACGTCAGGACTTCATATTTTGAGGGCTCTGATGGTTTTATTGACAGAAAGACTCGCTTTTGAAGAACTAACGCAGAAGAAAAAGCTGCACTGCTGGATCACATTCACTTCATCCAGAAACACGAGGAAAAGTTTTATCACCATGGAGCAGGTCGATAGCACACGCTCAACTCAAAACTTGGGAAGGAGTCAATAAAATCCCAGCAGCTAGTTACCTTCCCGTGAAATCCAAACTGCTTTGCACCGGCTGGACTTGCTGCAGGAAGTGAAATGGACTCTGTTGTTTCATTGGAGATCGGGCGTCTGACTCTACTCCTCTCTGGACCTTGAGCATGCTTTATTACTCTCCAGGTGAGCCATGAACTTTAACCTGATCCAATCCTGATACGTTTTGGAGTCCTTAGTCGAAACAACTCTGTATTGAGGTCCTGCGTTTTTTGTTTTTAGTGAATCTAAACTTAAGCATCGCATTGACTGTTGTAATCAATCAAGCATAAATAATGAACAACTAAGCCCAGAAACATACCCAGTCGTCAATCAGAAATTATTGCACTTTTTAAAAACACGGAAAGGACACCACTCATAGAGATAAAAATGCATCCACTCACTGACCACAACATTAGAGACAGGTGAACTATCTGATATTAGGATGCATCAATCCATCTCCAGTTTCTCTCCTACCTTCTCCCACAGCTGTCCACCATAAAACTCACAGCCCAAACTAAGGACGGAACAGCCAAAACCAAAACACAGTGACTCACCCTGCTGCTCGTGCTGTCACTTGACGACACACCCGCGTGCTCCGTTGTCACTACCGCATTGCAAAGATCCCATGAGGTCCCTGGTGGTTGAAGAAAGAGTTTTGTTTATGCCCAGTCACATGATAATCTGAGTGCATCACGAAAACAAGACGGTAAGGTCCTGTCATGGCTACCTGACAGGGTACCAAAGTGTCTGGGAGGAACTACGGATTCACATCTGTTGCGTGTGTCTGCAGATATGTTCTTGTGAACACTACAGACTGCAATCTGACCAGATCCTTTTGATATTTTCACATGCAGGCTGGTGGTGGATTGAGGGCAAGTGGCTGCGGCCAAATTGGGTCATATCAGGTGGCGGTGGGCCAGGTTGCGTCATTTGTTCAGGGCTATATCTGCGCTGGGCTGCTGAGTGGTCAAGTGCTCTTCCGAGTCATACCACGTGAGAAAAAGGTTTTGCACTTTTAATTTGCCTACCACGTCTGACTGTGTGATAAACTCTGTCAAAATGACACCGCTTCAACCAAGTCGGCTTTTCATTTCAACTGTTACACCTTTTTCAGTCAGCAGCCATTCTGCATTGACACTTGATTACATGGGAGTACCTTGCAGGTAGTACTGCCGCAGCTTTGGGTTTCTGATGTGGGGGATGTGGTTGAGGGGTCGACACACGATGGGTTGATGCTGACGCTGGCCACCGGCTGAAGTCTCGTGCATCAGTCGAGCCTGCGGTTGTGTGTCCCAGGGTCGTTTTGCAAACTGTGGTGGCTGAGAGACACCGGCAGGCAACTTGGATCCCAACCTTTGAGACGGAAAAGTAACATAGGAGGAGGATTCAAAGCCTACAATGTTATGCTCTGAATTAACTAAACAGAATTGGGGGGGGGGGGGGGTTTAAGACAAGGGAGAAACATCTGAGAGACATAGAGCAACGCGACTAAGACAATGAACTGTTTTACCACCGGAGAGTCTCTTCTAAATTCCTCCTCTGGCCTCATGTTTCAAGCTATGTTAATTTGGGAGCATGTTTTGGTACACTTGAGTTGGTTTTTTTAAACTGTCTTAGATCTTTGTATAAGTTCTTCTTTCTCCTCTGATATCCAGGAGCTTTTGTGATCCTATATATTGCCTTCACTAAATATTCTCTCTTCTGCAGACTTTTCTCTGGAGCTTAGTGAATAAAAGTAACACATATGAATAGATTCACCTGCTCCTCATGGTCCGTAAAAGACAGAAGTTATTGAAAAACATCAGTTAAATTTGAATAAGTTTTAGTGAAGCTATGAGCCCAGTTCAGCCCTGTGAAAATGGCATTTGTCTTGCAAACAAAACACAAGCTCACAAAAAGAAAAACATACATGCGTGACATTTTCATGTAATCTTTTTCTATCATGTCACAGATCAAGCAACTATTTGTAGCATGTATGGATATCTAGTTTTAAACTTTCGAAGATTCGAAATAATCATTTTTTTTACTTGAAACACCCACCCGACTAATCGGCTGGGTTGACATTCACATTTAATAACAAAATCTGAGTTTTATCAGCATAGATATATGGAACACTTGAAGGACGAACACAGAATGCAGCAATGAGTCATTCTTAGGGAAGTAGGAGTTGTCTGTCAAATGGCCAGAAAGTACACATTTTTCTGGCGAGACGCCGAAGCTTTCACCCACTGGATTTTTTTTTCGGCAAGGGAGCATGTGCAGTAACAGTGACTGAATGAAGCCAATTGAGGGACCTGCACCATATCGTGATATGATAGAAAAGCACTCACAGCAGCTCAGCACACTGATGGGGGGAAACGCGTCTGTGAATATCAGTAGCACACAAGTGATCCACATCTTGGACTTCACTCCAGCGTCCGATGGACTGACCTGCTCTTGACGTTGCCAAAGTATCGACTCTTAGCATTCTCTTTGTGGAATGAGCTATCCATGGCTCCTGGGGTCTAAGGCCTCCTCTGGGTCCTGCTCATTCTCTGGTCTTCATTGGCCTGATGCGGGCAGCTGTGAGAGATGCAGTTTGGAGGAGGAATTCAGCGGATGTTCTTCCTCCTCCTTTTATTCCCCGTAGCCATGTTCAGACCCAGTTACAGCACCTGTGGTGACCAAGTCATAAATATGGGTCTCAAGTCACACACTCACCATACATGAAGAAGGAAACAAGGGGGGGAGTACAATGTAAGCACAACTCAACAAAGTGGAATGTAAATAACAGTTGAATAATGTTAATGATTTAATAAAAAAGGGAAACATCATATATCACATCGGTTATTCCCTCACAGTGGGATCTATTGATGCCATTTTTTTTTTTGGTAAATCTGAATGATTTTTGCCGTCAATAGATGAAAACCCCCAAAATCTCAGAACATAAGAATATTACATGGGACTGATTAAAAACAGGATTTCAAAATAAAACTGCTGGTCTCATGAGAGGTATAACCACGTCCAGTCCACAGTATGCCTTCAATACTTTGTTTGGATTGGTTGATGTGATTCAGAGCATTTCTGCAGTGTGGCGAGGACAAGCCAGTGGTGCTAATGAGGTTAAATGAAGCTGGGAAATAAAATCAGTGTTCCTAAAATCAGTGCTTATTAGCAGCAGGGGCACAGGAAAACTTCTGTAATATCCTTGCAGCTGGTTACAATGATTTTAGTCTTCATAAAACAATGTGGTGCAGCAGCAGCAGATGGCATGGTTCCATAAACCAACAGTGACTGTGGTAAACTCCACTCTGTACCTCAGCAGCCTCTCCACCCCTCCGCCAGGAGAAGTGAGGCCTTGGATTTTCTCCTGAAATGCAAAACCTTCACTCATCTGTAAAGCGGTTTTGGTCTCTTGAGCATCATTCCTGTCCTTTCTCCACCCAGTCTCTGGTTCTGTCCCCAGTTCAGTGTGGCCTGACTCACGTGTTCTGGATGCACCTGTTAATGTAGGCTTGTGAAGCAGTAAACTCCACCTCTTGGTGCCCCCCCCTCGCTCTGTGTAGAACCAGCTTGTTTTCTTCACAGAGGTTTAGTGATTTCTCATCTTTGTGGGGGGTGGGGGTGTCAAAGATGGTTGACCATTAACCAAGCAGTCTTCCCCTGTGGTTGACAATTCAGAGTGTTAGATAAACCCTTTGCAGGCATTCTGAGTTAATCAGTTGATTAGCACAGACCTTGAGTCGACAACACTGGCACTTCCACAATGTTAGAATCTTTTCCCAGATATTGCTTTATTTAATTTTTTTTTGGGGGGGGGGTGTCCTGAAAGAAACACATCATTAAGAGTTACCAAAAATAAATGGCAGATATACGTCCCCCTGTGAGAAAGCAATGTATGTGCTGCATAAAGGTTCCCTTTTTTGAATTCAATCGCTTAAATGACAAAATATTGATGAGCTGTACACACACACACACACACACACACACACACACACACACACACACACACACACACACACACACACATATATGTACTTTAATGTTGATGTACTGAATGTTCCTGAGCTCCCCTCTTGTGACCAGGTCGACCAATGCATCAATCGCCCTCCCGAGTTCTCATGTATTTTGAGGACACCTCATCATGGCAACTCGACAAAATATATAATGGAAAGGAACTAGATGAAGTGGGTAGGATGAGGACAAGGCTAGCGCAGCATGGCACAGATGTCTAATAATGAGCTCAATTTAATCAATTTCCTCACTTAATTGGAGCAAGTCATCATCATGGCCTCATTTTACTTCGAACAGTTTTTCATTGACAGCAGTTTTTTTTCAGGCCTGACACAATGATCTGTCCTGAATAATCCATTGGCTTCTTTTGTTGTTTTTTTGGAAATTTTACCTCACAACTTTATCACCTCATCTCAGTAAATGCTTAGACAAGAAAATTATTAGTTTGTCCCTGGAATCTACAATATGTGGAATATCCCTGAGCCAAAGCCTTGTTAAATAGCCAGGCCTGTTCACCTGCCCTTCCCCTTATTGCTCCTTTCTATAAGGGCCCTCCCTGCCCTGCTCCACATGGCACAGCACAGCATGGCTCGCTTTTTTTTTTTTTTTTATTGTGTGACTCACTGAGTGCCGTGGCTGACTCATCTCAGGAGTGCACACAGATGATGTCCTGTATGTGCTGGCTTCAGACAGACACCAAGAGTAAGGCCAGGGAGGTCATGGAGGAGCATCCTAAGTTCCAATTGCTCAGAGGGGTTGTAATCAGTTGGTAAGT
>JASSRZ010034053.1:0-19439 GCA_032164315.1 Malacoctenus gilli | reverse complement strand
CAGGTGCAGCTGATCTAACCTAATCAGCGTGAGGGGCGGAGACAGGAGGAACAGGGAACCAGGGAAACACGAGGAATACATTGGAATGCATCAGGAACACTAAAAACCGGGTGTGTGATCTAACTAGGAGTGCCAGACTAACAGATTATCCTATGACACCAGACCAGACAGTGAAAACACGTGATGGATGGGAACGGAACGTGACATGAGTGTGTGAGTGTTGATATGTGTTTGGGCAAGGCACTAAACCCCAAGATGCTCCAAGGGGTGTGTGAACATGGCAGCTGCTCTCCCTCTTTAGTGTGTGCTTGACCAGGTCAAACATGAATGGCATGCAAAGTTTTCAGTCTGCCATTTATTCTCAATTAATGTCTCAAATTACAGCATGTAATATTTGGCTGTGAGTATTCAAATAAAAGGAACTACTGTAAAACATTATCAGCTGGGCCGGGGGGATCCACTGAAGCTGCCAAGCCGACCAAACACCCCAGCATTAAAACACATTGTACCACCTGATGGCGCAGTGGGTAACTTTGGCTTTTGCTTCAGTTAAAAAAGAAAAAAAAGGTGAAAAACAGGTCACAGTTAATGCAGGAGTGGCAAAAGTTATCTACCTGCTTGCTAACACCAAACATTCAAATTCTTGAATAGTGTCGATGAAATCTTCCACATCATGTCTTTGACATGGACCTTTGACACTGGTCCACTTTTCAATCAGAAATACTGCAGACTTCATGCTGACTTTAAGCTAAGGGTGTCCTGAACTTTAAAGCCACCTTTAATCCACTTTCGTGAAGAGCATGCACGCCCCCCCTAAATCTCCGCGCCGTTGTAGCTCCTTCGTCTGCATATGCTGAGGATTGAACCCAGGCTCTCTCTGCCTGCTGCTGTAACTCACCACGTTGCAGCTCCCACCTCAAAATTATGCCACACACTTACTCTGGTGCCAGGGATACAGCTATTCTTCACCGGTAATCCTATCACCTCTGCATTGTACAGCGTGCGTGCGTGCGTGTGTGTGTGTGTGTGTAAGCTACCATGCTGCAGTCTCGTCTTGCCAACTGTTCAGAAGTTGGCACTTGGCCAACTGTGACAGTACTTTCTGGGGCATCAAGTCGAACACTGCACACACACACACACACACACACACACACACACACACACACACACTTCCATTCAGACACATGAGGTGATGGAAATGCCATAAATCTGTCAGCGAGGCTGGAATGAGCTTTGTGCCACCAAGGATGTGTGTGTGTTCTTTCACCAACGTGTGCGCCACAAAACCCCATGGACTATAGAAACCGGTCTGTCACGTGGAACACGTGTGTGTGTCTGTGGGTGTCTCCACAGAGTGTTGTATGTGCACACACACGCCTCAACTTCCATCGTGTGGCTCTTTTCTCCCATATTATCTTGCAATTGTGCTGGCAGTCTGTTCCTCTCTGTCTCCTGAGTTCAGCTTCCAGCCCAGTATTGTTATGGAAATCACGATATATCAAATCGCAACAGCTGATAGGAAATTGCAAATTTCCTGGCAACTTTTTGATACCCGTTTTGAGTCCGGAGTTTCTGCTGATAAAGGAGTTCTGAAAAACAGAAACGCAGGGGTGGGGGGAAAAAAACGAAAGTTGTATCTCCAGTTTGCATACATATCAATTTGGAGGGAGGAGGAGTCGGTCCCAGCTATCAGAAGGAAACATCATGGGCGGGGGGGGTGGCAGTCGAGCTACGCCAAACCTGCTGACGCAGTGTCGGCATTTGGCGCTCGGGCCTCACAACTAAACGTTGAGTCATTTTTCTTCCCTGCCAGCAGATGGAAGCTGGCGCATGTCCTCCCCCCTCCACAGTGTCGGGATTAGGGTCCGTTTGTCCCTCCGTCTGCCACTCGTCACTCGTCACACACTGCTCTTCAGATCCTGACCGAATATTTGGAGGATTGAGCCAAAGCTACGCAGTTGTTCGAGTTGGAACGCACAAGAGAGGATAGCGCTCGCATGTCACTTCGAGATTAGGAACTTCTATCTAATCGACTGATTAGACGGGACGCGTGTTTTTTTAAAAAAAAATTTGGACCTGTTTGGTCACAGATTTCAAGCGAGCTGAACACGAGGCGTCGACAAACTGCTCCAAATGTCGATTTCAGAGCCCAGCAACAGCAACTGAATGGTGTTACATCACCACCATTGATGAGGTGATCTGTAGTCTGGAATCACCCTTTTATTTAAAAAAATGAAGGCAATTCATCTTTGTTTTTTAAATTTTTTTAGCTCATTTTTTTGTTTGTATTAATACTCTCTCACTTACTCTAGCTCTAGCTCTCGCACTCTCTCTCTCTCTCTCTTGCTCTCTCTTTCTTTCTCTCTCTCTCTCCCTCTCTCTCACTCTTTCCGTCTCTCTGTGAAGCTAAAGTCAGGGTCAGTGTTACAGAGAAGGGACATGCTAGACAGGAGCAGTGGCCTCCTTCCTGTCTCCCACTGTGTCTGACATATGCAGATCATGAGACCCAACAGTCTGCTTACCTGGCAGGAGCACATTTTTCTGTTAGTCTACCTGCCTCCAAAAACTCTGCAGCCAGTTTCACTGTCTGCCTGTCCATCTGTTCTCTGTCTCTGTCTCTCTGTCTCTGTCTGTCTGTCTGTCTGTCTGTCTCTCTCTCTCTCTCTCTCTCTTTCTCTCCCTCTCTGCATGCCTCTCTGTTTCCCCTATACACTTGCTCGTCCTCATAAGTGTGCCTTTACGTCTCAGACTGTCTGCTCGTCTTCAGTATGAGATTCGCTGGTTGAATCTGGTCAAAAGAGCTTCACGGCAACTTGGCAGCAGCTGGATCTTGCCACTGTGTGGTCTGACCACACCAAATGAAGTCACCGATCACTGTTACTTTTAAAACGAAGGAAACACGCTGGCTGTGAGAGGTGGCAGAGCAGCTGTCTGGCCGGATTACTTTGTATTCTTTAAATCTATGACATCACATCACCGTGTGATGCTGTGCAACGTGGCTGCAAAAAGAAACAACATGAAAACAGCTGAGGAGGTTTTACTTCATTTCTTGAGCAGTTTTTATGTTGCACCTAAAGATGAGTGACAAACCTCACCCTGAGCACGCCGCATCACTGCCCGCATGCACGTTGAGCATTTGGACTTGTCTTAAAGAACCAATCAAATGCACATTTAGCTTCTTTTTTTCCACTTTTAACAACATTACTTTTCACTGTTTCAGAGCACTGATGAGCCGCAGCTGACCGAAGCGTTGTGTGTGGTGTCCGTCCAAGGAGCGTGCTGCGCCTTCCCGCCATATGTGAATGACTGATTAACATCGCTAATTGCTAATTGGCACCCTCCCAGTGTGCTCCTACCATTTGTGGAGGAAAGTTGTTTAGCCTCGAATCTCTTTTCCCGATACTGTCTGACACTCAGTGTGGCTAAAAGCCCCACATTTACATATGGCCTGATTAAACCCGCGTTGCTCGAAAAAAACACCCGAAATGTGTGTTGCAGTTTGTGAACCAGTGTTACCAGACATGAATCACTCAGGAGGAGGATCGCCGGCGATCATCGCTGAACACTCTCACTCAATTATCCAACTCCAATGACCACAAAAACCCAAAACACTTAAGTCAATGTCCTTTTGCCTTGGTGTTTACCTTAACTGTGCTCTGATAGGAAGTAATTTCATTCAGGTGGCTTCGGAGTGAGAGACTGAAAACCATCAATCATTTTCATCCCAAACCAAACCGGATTTTGTGGGCGTGTGGATCGGACCGGCTGCAGTCAGTGCACACAGCTCCTTAACTTCCACGTCGCCTGCGCCTGCACATGCTGGAGCAGCATATGGTGGCGACACGCTGTCAGGGGAGGTTGTCTCCTGTCCCGGCGTCCTCAGACCCCGGGACAGATGGTGCCCCCCGCCAAAGAGCCACTGCGCGGCCCGGCTCAGTCCGCTTACCTTGGCTCTTCTTGTCTGCCTGGTCCCCCACACCTTCCCCGCCCTCCCCTGCAGGGCCTCCCCTCATGCCAAGACTCCTCCAAAAGCCATGCCCTCTGATTTAATTGGCTTTCCTTCCAAGCTGAATGGAGAAGAGCAGATTTGGAGAAGACGAGCTGGAAATCGCAACGTTTGCACCGGTCCTCAGCCTGATTGCTCACCTGAGGCTGCAGAGGTGCCGCTCAGATGATGGGGGGGATTTGGTGGGGGAAAAAGGGGTGTGTGTGTGCGCACTGTGCTTCACCCTTCACTGAGTCTCCCCTATGAAACGACACTTACAGGACTTGAAAAACACTTGAATTCCGTCGTTTACTTGCACAAATAAACATTTTCTCCATTATTCCAATCTTTAATGGCTGGCTGGTGAATTGCTCCGGCCCACACCCTCAGCGAACATTTTATTTGTGAGCCTGCGTGCTTTTGTTTGTTTGTTACAATGCCTCCTTTTCTGCTGGGGTAGGGCCAGACCTAGAAAACCTACTGCTGTGATCACACAGTTGCCATCTTCAGAGCGTAGACGGGGCCTGTCTACGGGTGTTTAAATCCGCTGTCTGGGCCGCCAAGACCGCTAACGCTCTGCAGAAAAATAAAAAAATTAAAAACGGCATTCAACGAGACTGTTGGTTGCAGTTCAACTGTTTGAAAAGCATAAATAACCACCTGACAGCGGCTCCCGTTTCAGGTGGAATTGTAAACATTTGGCAACTCAACACACGCCTCGGGATTTTTACTAGATTAGCAAGCGATGATATAGAAGAGCAATCGTGTTTTCCTCTGCTGTGGCGTTAGTGGTGATGGTGTAGCCTGTCGCTACAGCCAGTCGGTAACATCAGTCAGTGCTTGGGCTCTAACCTCACCTCATCAAGTTTCTGGATGCTGCTGGATGTTTCAGTAGCACCATCAAATGCCGTAATTTCCGCACCATAGGGCGCACCGGATTATAAGGCGCACCTCACGAGAATAAGGCACTTTCCACTTTTTGCCATATACAGGGCGCACCGCATTGTGAATCACAACTTAACTTTTAACCGGGACCTAAGCAACACTATGCATCCTCTAGGGGAAAGCGCTGACACTCCTCTAATGTTTATATCCTTTAGTGGTTAATTCTCATATTGATTATTATCCTTTCATCAAGAATTAAGGTTTATTTAGCATTTACTTAAAATAGTCATCCAAAATTATGCTGAACCTTGATGTTTTTCAACTTGTGTATAGTAATGTTTATATAGCCTTTATATTAATTGCTCTGCTCAAGACAGTCATGGTTGAGAAAAATTTTACTAGACCGACTGACTTTAGTGATGTAGTAGGCATTAAATAATAAATGTTGTACGCATGAATTGTTATATTTTAGCTCTGACATCAAACTTTATTTTGCGCAAATTAACAAATTGATCGCTGATATTGTCTCCAAGTGGATTCTGGTTAAAGCTCGTCACCAACCGTCCACAGTCTTTTAATTTTTTATGTTTGATGGACCCCGTCTTTTGCCCCTGGCAAACGATTATCGGTCCCAAATAAATGCCGGGTCCAATTTGCCGGTAGAGGGCGCTAGTCCCATGCTACATTGCCATTGATCAGTCGCCATAGCTCAGGTTCAGCAAAAAAATGAAATAAAATTGCGACCTCAATTTCTAACCGGCTTAATTACTCAACGAATTAGTTTTTTTAAATAGATATTTGCTGATATTTAATGTTAGAAAGCCTTTGTTGTTTAGGTGCTATAATTACTGTTACTACTGTTCATTTGTTTTGGTAATCACTGGTGTCTATAGATCCTGTGCTCTTGAACGCATCTTAGGAGTTAGGACGCTCCTGAACGTAATGTACTTGTTGGAGAGCTGCCGGTAGCCGCGATGATACTGTGGCAGATTGCTGGATTATTTTCATTTTCCTGCTTCCCTGTTTAACTCACCGAGGGTTAATACTCCGTGTATGAATCATAAAATGAGCTGATAATCATAAAATGATAACTGTCAACCGTCAGAGTTGAGTTTTAGATTGTTTTGTGTTACGTATCTGTTTCGGTTAAAACTCGTGCTAATAGGCTCCGTCTTGTGTGTTCATCTCAGGAGTGATGTGTGATTTACTCGTTTCCCTTAATGTGTGAGGTTAATTGTATTGATTAGTCATTTGTGTTACGGTTCTATACTAGAGTAATAAACCACCATCCACCTGGACGTCTGAATCCGTGTTGTATAACGGGAAATGTTCCCATACCATTGCTGCTGCTCTGTTCCAATGTTCTGCTGCGTGACTGTTAGTCTTGAGTTTGAACTCTGCATTGTAAGCATGCTTCTTCAAAGGTGCCATTTTATGGTCTTTATAAACGCACAAGTGACGTTGGACTCAATTTCCTCTTTCCTGTTTTTACCATTGTTACTTCGGCAACACACCCTGACTAAGGAAGGCATAAGTAACCAACATTGATCCACATACAAGGCGCAGTGGCTTATTAGGCGTATTATTGGTTTTTGAGAAAGTTTTAGGCTTTTGGGTGCAATACGGTACTTGATTTTATAGGGACACAAAGCCCTCACTGGGACAATGCTCCAAATCCTAATAATTCTGCTGTGGATTATATTATGTTAATAATTGTACACCAAATTGTGCATAAATAATGAAAAGTGACTGAAAAAGGTACCTTAAAGAGAAATAACATCTTTATAAAACACAAATAACCAACAGTTTACCTTTATAATATTCTTCTTCTTCTTCTTCTTCTTCTTCTTCTTCTTCTTCTTCTTCTTCTTCTTCTTCTTCTTCTTCTCTGTTTTCTCAGTTTGGTCTTGCAAAACAGGCAAAAGGAAGCTTTTGCCTGTTTGCTGTTGTGTTCTGACTCTCTATCCTTCTTTCTTTGATCCATGTGTCAGCTTTGTTGCTTTCCACGTGAACTGCTCCAGTCTGTGTCCTGGAACATTTCAAGCAGGAGCATAGTTCAGTGGGAGACTCTGATATAGATTGCTCAGTGATCCAAACAGTTCCTGTCAGAAATCTATTTGCGTCTTTATCCTCGCCGAATGGAGACAGGAGAGAGCGCGCCCGTTCCACCTGGAACGTTTCTGGCGATGCACCCGTTGCCTGTCAGTGATAGCATGTTGAGCTGCTTGAAAGGCGGCCAGGCCAAGGTGTGATTCTATCAGTCTTGCGCAATATGTCCACTCGCACAACATGACATGTTTCAGTCTGCCTTTCTTGCAACCACAACCTGGAACTCCTGAGTCCAGAGTGTCTGTGAGCATTACGCTGTGAGCAGGAAGTGTGTTTGATTGTGCTCGGGCACGGAGGCAGATGTCGGTTCGGAGAATGTCCGGTGTCGGGCGAATGGGTGAATGTGATACATCAGTGGCAGTCTCCTCCTCACAGCTGATATCCTTCTAACACCACAGTGTCTGATCAACTCCTCTTCCAAAACTGAAGACTCACTCTCAAAGTGTCCCCCGTCACTACCACTGTATCATTGAGCAGGGGGGAGCCCGTCTCTCCCGCTCCATCTTCACCTCGTGCCCCCCACCTGCTTCTGAAGAAAGTTGCATTTTTCTCCCTCCTCCCTCTCCCCCAGCTTTATGACCCCTCGCTCATCCTCCCCCTCTGGTTGCCTGCATGGGGGCATAGCGATACAGGCTGGCTGCCTGTCTGGTGTTTCACTCTGGTCAAGGTAAAATCTCAGATTTTGGGTTTTTTTTCTGACATATTTGAGGGTATTTCTTAACGTGGGAGCAGAATCTCAATTATTCGGCACAGAGGATTAAAATTCAAATAGACCCCAGTGAGCTCTGTTGTCCATAATCTGCACACACACACAGGCATGTGCACATGCACGCGCACACAAGCTAAATGTTGAGGGCTCCCCGCTCATTAGCCTATCTTCACTGCTACCCGTCGACAGCGCCCCCTCCAGCAGCATACATACATCACAGGCAAACAGCACACTCTGTCATGTGTGAAATGGGCTGTGGTTGATCCCCCTGCCCTGGGAGAGGACAAGCGAGGGTTTCAGCAGGCAAGATGTGAGGGCGGCTTTTTTTGTGGTAGTAGTAGATGAGGGTGAGAAAAGAAAAAAGGACGGGGAGAAAAAAAAGAGGGAGCCCCTGAAGGTGATGATAGTGGTGGTTGAGGAGGCGGAGGAGATGGGATAGAAGACGGGTGGGCAAAAAAGGAGTTCTTCACAGAATAAATGTTAAGGGAAGCGAGGGGGCGGGCGATGAAAGGGGAGCGACGTGGAGAGGAGAGGAGGTTGAAGGGGAGGGAAAGAGAAGATGATGGGATAGAGAGAGAGAATGTCGCAGAAGAATGGACTGACACACACACACGCACACACACAGGAAGGAAGAGGACTGAGGCGCTCTGGGTGGATGACTCCTAAAAAACTGACCACGTTTCTCAGGTTGTTTTTTTTTCTTGCCTCCCAGTGATTCAAATAAATACACCTGACTAAAAAATTAAAGTCCAACCACTGAAGTAATTGAAGGGACTTCTTTGTTCAGCACAGATTCCACATAGTCTGCGCATGTCCTACCTCGCACAGCTTCTTTCCCCTTTTTTTTGTCTGCACACTGAATATTTTTTGCCCGTTTGGACCCAAACAACCTTGGGTTCTTTCAGGTGATAAAATCAGCCGTTAGCTCGCAGGGAGAAAGCGTTTTTTTTTTCTCGCCAAGACCGAGAACAATGTTTTTTTTTTCTGTGAGAGTTGAATCCCTCTGCACCATCGAGGGGTTGTGACATTCAGCCAGCGGTTATTTTTCAGCCAGACGTGCGTGTACAGGGACAGCTTCCACTTCCTGTCTCAAGTCTGACTCATTTTCAGAGGCTGAATAAAAACTCTGCATCCTAGCGACTGCTGGAGGAACTCCTTCAATGTTGGAATGTATCTGCTTCTCTTAATTGTTCTCTTATTCATAGTTCCTACTTGGCTCTACTTGAATCGCTCCTCAGGGTTTTCCATCAGGAGAGAGTGCCTGTTATGAGGTACTTTTAACAGCTTTCTAAGCAGGCTGTGTCAAGCTCTAAATGTGACCTGGACTCAGTGAGCCACTGTTTGGCCAAGAACCGACATCAGTAAACTTGTTTTTTAGTGCCTCCAACATGGAGGGGAAATAGCTCCACATAAACTGACCGTTTGGTAGACGGAGCAGGAGGGACCCCATCGGCTCACTGTCCTCCGTAAGTACCTGGTTTTTGCGTTGGATACAGATGACATCATGCGAACTTTAGGTCAGTCCAGGCGCTCGTTCCGCTGAGCTGTAATCGCATGACTTTCAACGCTAACGGCAGCTTTGGATGAGACTGTAGGCGTATTTAATCAGCAGCCATCATTCTTCTATCACCATGTGACCAGCTGGGTGGTCATTAGCACTACTGCCTCACCAGAGCAGTGGTCCCCAACTGTACAACTGGTACAAGATAGCCCCCAGCAGCTGGTGGTGTGTGCACGTGCGCGTGCGTGCGTGCGTGTGTGTGTGTGTGTGCGCAGGGAGGTAACATGCAGACCCAAAAAGGTATCGGTACCTCAAAGTTGAACAGGGTCGAGGATTGAAAGCGGGGGGGATTCACCTGAAATGATCACCTAACGAAGTGAAGCCCTGCATGTGTGCGGGTTGCGGCGGTCCCTCCGTTTGACACCTCCCGACTTCACCAGACAGCCACGTGGCATGCCGACACACAAGCGCCGATAATGAGGAGCAACTTGGGGCCGGGCGCATCTCCGGGGAGGCTCCAACACATGGACATGCTGAGCCGGGCAGCGCAAAAAAGCAGGAGGGTGGGAGGATAGGCGGCTCTGCCCCACTGACACGCGGCTCCGTCTTCTTCCTACAAACACTCAGTGGCGCTTGTTTCACAGGGCCAAACACACTGTTGTTGTTCAGTTAAAAAAAAGATTGGCACAGCTCTTTTTCGCTGAAGGAATGACGAGGCAAAAAAAAACAGGCACAGCAGCCCAACTGGAGCTGACAGCCGGGCTCCACCGAGCTGACAAATCGGAGAAGAAACTCTGTTCGATTATCGGTCCACAGCAAAGTGTCACTCAGATAAACATGCAAGCGGCAAGGGGACTGGCGAACAGGAGACATACGGGGGAGAGCAGACAGTGTGGAGCGGGGTGGGGGGGGGTTCGACTGGGAACTGGGAAGATGACAAGAACAGAATAGCAATGAGACAAAAAAAATGAGGCGAAAACTGTTTTTGGAGAAGATGAAAGGAGCTCAATAGAGGAGGAGGAGGAAGGGGAGTAGAGCAAATGTTGGGAAAAGAAAGAGAGAACATGAATATGGATGCAAGTGAAGGACGGGGAGCGAGGGGCAGGAAGGAAAGCGACGGGAAGAAAGGGTATGGGGGGCACGGGGAGAGCTGGATAGAGGACTGGTGGCTCGGGAGGAGGAAGGGACGTGCAGGAGAGAGGGAGGGGGGAGGGAGAGAGAGAGAGAGAGAGAGAGAGAAGCACTGCGACACTCTGCAGAAGCCCCACTGACTGACAGCCACAGCCTGGCTGCCTGTTTGTACTGGCTGACTGGGATTCAGCAGTGTTCCCACAGCTTTCTGCCACCTGCCACTGCCGAGCCACCGCCGCTGCTGGCCCCATTACTACCCAACAGATTTAAGACAAAGATAAATGACATTGAGATATAATGGCAGACTTATAGGCAGATAAAGAGGGCCATAATGTGTCCCACCACGTGTCCTCCCTCCCTCCCTCATCCTCCTGGGTCACCTGTGATTATCTTCAGAGGGATGTGGGGACCTCTCAGATCAACCTGGCGATAGGTTGGTCTCGCCAAGCAACTCAGAGGAGGGGGGAGAGGGGCTTTTAAAAGTAGTAACAATGGTCGGCTCTGCTGCTGCAATGCAGCACTATGTCTGTCGTCCTCCCCCCAGCTGCCTCTCTTCCGTCTCTGTCCCTCCCATCCTCCCGCCCTTATCTCCTTCTCAACTCGTGCTGGAGGAGGTGTCGGGTGGAGAGGTTGGTGCCGGCGTTACCCCTGGGCTGCTGCCGGAGTGGGTGTTTTCTTTGGTGTAAATATGGGTTTAGTCACGTGTGTGTGTGTGTGTGTGTGTGTGTGTGTGTGTGTGTGTGTGTGTGTGTGTGTGTCTGTGTCTGTGTCTGTGTGTCTGTCTGTCTGTCTGTCTGTCTGTCTGTCTGTCTGTCTGTTTGGTGGATTGGAGGGTGGGGGGGAGGAGATGCAAAGCCTGCAGAGATAATTCGGGTAAAATTCTGCGTACTTGCTGGCTTATGTCTGGGCGAATGCACCACCCCCCCTTTGTCATCTCCTCGCGCTCCATCGTGTTAAATCAACGGACTTCCGTATCCGTCTCAGAAGTTTTTTTATGTGGGAGTTTATTAGCTGCGGCGCTCGGCAGACAGCGGTGCAAGCCAAACTTTAATCGAGTGGGAGAGTTGCACGCAGTGCCGCAGATGGCCCCACGAAGGACGTCGCCGCTGCCTAATCATGTGGGCACCGTCGCACAAGGTCTTGAGCGCTTCAGCATTGTGCTGAGACGGGCCTCTGTCCGGGGGGTACCCTCTTTTGTGAAGACGAAGCTCATCGGCATTCGGGCAGAAGGAATTGACCTACTGGAAGCCCCATCATTTTGTTTGTGGGATGGGCCTTTTTCCAACAGTGGATAAACTTCTTCAAACTGGATGGTTCAGCTGTCACACAAAAGCAGTCTGTTTGTCAGAACAACATTCTCATTCTCACAGGAAAGTAAATAAGCTTTCTCATCACTTTCATTGGTCGCGTGAGAACGCGTGAAAACGTGCTTCTGTGTGTCAAAGAAACTCCTGTACCACCCTTTGCAGTCACCTAAAAGACTTTGCCTGCTGATTGTGGGAGAGAACACTTAGAAAAGCTCTATTCTTTCAAAAGACGAAAGATTTTCTTTTAACAATCGACAGAGAACAATTCAAAAAGTAAAGTCAAGTCAACTTGATTGTAGGGCTGCACGGTACGAGATTTTGGTCATATCCCGATATAGCTCATTTTATATCCCGATACGATATACATCACGATATAGTACATTTTTGGTCTGTTCAATTGATGCATAGTTTATATAAAATTGCCACGTGGAAATGTAGTTTAAATGATATATTCAACAAGTTTCTTTACTAAACAAGATTTCTTTTATTTACAACCCCTTGAAACATATTGAATAAAGTTCAATAATTCAACATTTGTGTCAACAACAATTAGTTACACGAGGTTTAATAATGAAATGAACATACACACATTCAACAGGCTAGCTTATTCACATGACATCAGCATGTAATGTAGGATTGAGTAACTTAAATATTTCTTTGAAGCCAGCCTAAGGAAGGCTTAACATTGCCAAAAAAATTAAAAATTAAATATTTGTTCCAAAACACCAAATGTAATCATTCAACCCTTTAAAGTGTTTAAAGGCTGGCTGCAAAAGTTTGAAAATATATAATGCAAGGTATACAAAATATACAAAACTACTTCAAGTAACATGAATATGAAAACATCCCCAAAAAACATCTGACAATGTCAAACTTTATAAAGTGTCTACGTTGTGTTTCTGAATCTCAGACTTCTACAGGTTCTCAAAATTTTATATTTCAAGGTCTCTCCTTAACTTGGTCTAGTCTTTCCACCATCGGGAGGACTTTGGGTACGGTGTTCCACGGCAATACGCCTGAGCCAAATTCTGCTGCTGCTGCGTCTTGCTGTTGTTATTCTTCCGAGCAGTGACGGCAGAGGTGGACTGGTCAATGTTAGCCTTGGCTGCCTTCAAACGCTGACTTTCATCATATTCTTTTTCATGGTTTTTTCACAAATGATAAGAGGTTCGTTGTGTTTGTGTCAGTTGTAGCGACATGGCAGTGACACACTTTACAAACTACAGCAGTCTGCTCCTTGTCGCTCCTTTTTAAAACAAAACCACGACCACACATCCGACATTGACCCCCGTTTCGGCAGCAGCTCCTCCGTCTGCGTTTGATGCACGAGAGTTGTCCTCTCTTCCGCCACAAACACCCGGCTCCTCCATGCTTGTTTGTATTTTTCACAGTGGCAGCAGCGTGTGTGGGCATGCCGTATGTGGATCGTCATGACGTAAAAAACTGCCGTAAAGTGTGTTTTTGCGACACTGCGGTAGAAACGATAGAGCTCATGTTTCACGATAAAATTTTTATATCGTTTAAACGAAACATATCATCATACCGTGAAGCCTTACTTCATTGTTGATTATGCTATAAAACCGACCTTTTTGATCTGTCACATGTGCTCCAGTGAGTGGATGAATAGTGATTCTGGTCGAGTTCTGCTTGCCCTCCGTCCAGAAACATACCTGTGTTCGATTGCCACGTGGTTTGTTCTCATTTGTTTGCAGGATGAATCAGTTTCCAGCAGGCAGGTAGTGTTTTGATTTCACATAAAGAGTCAGAGAGACCGTTTTAAAAGGAGGCCACTTTGATGAACGTTGAGTTCACATGCACGCACACACACTCCACACACCTTTCGTGCTAGTGCCATAGGCTGTAAGAACTCACCTTCCACCCTGTCTGTCCGATTCCCACCCACCTTCTGCCGTCTACTCGCCCCCTCACCGCTCGCTGCTGTCTCACTCCTTTTTTTTTAACCTCTCATTATCTCTCTCACCCCGTCTCCGTGCCTCTCTTTCTCACTCTGTCACTTTCCCTCCACCTTTCTCTGTCATTACTCTGCCCACGAGTCTAGACCAACTTTAGCTAATCTGCGCGTCTCAGTGGCCATACGTTGCCGCGTGCATCTGACACTCCGATGCCCTCTGCCTCGCCCGAGCGCTCCGGTTCAATTTTTGGCTGCCCATCACCACCGATCGCTTTTGAACACACATGACATGCAGAGGCAAGGCAGCGGACATGCATTCCTTTGTGTTATTAAACGGGTTCTTTGTCTGTCTTGGATCATAAAGAAACTATCCAGGCTGAAAAACACCGATCTCACAAACCAATGCAGCCTGTTCCTGAGCAAGAATGGGGGGGGGGCAATCTGAATTGTTCAGAGGTTGGGACGGAATGGGAATTGATCCGCGGTGGGGCCTGGAACACAGGGTGAATTTATTCCATTTCCTGCTAACCGAGTCCACACATTTTCACGAAAGACACATTAAACGGCCCCCTGCGTTCATTCTGCAGAATAGGATTGCACCTGTTTGAAAAACACCATGTATTAAGTGAGCAATGTGCTGCAGTCAGAGCCAGGGAGAGGAGGGGGGAGGGGAGGGGGATTCAGGGGCCTCATGCAATTTTTTTAGACCTTTTTTTTCGTCAAACCAGTCAAACAGCAGTGTTAAAGGTTGCTTTCTCTTTAAATCACTTTTCTACCAAACCTGAAGAGGAGAAGAACCAAACAGAGTCCAAGATCAACAAGTGCCACTTTTTTTTTTTCTCTTTTTTGTCTTCAGCTGGCAAAAGCCAGAAGCTCCTTGGCAGACTTTAGGCCCAATCCCAATTCTCTTCCTTAATCCTGAACCTTAACCCTCAACCTAAATCCTCAACCTTAACCCTCAGTCTTACATCAGTCTTTACCCTCAAAACCAAGGGCTAGAAATGGGACACTCCTTAAATGCAGATACTTCTTCAGTCTGTAGGGGGCAGCATTACACCAAAGCAGGGTTCAGTCTGTCAAGTCAGAAGAGAAGAAGCCGTAGCCGTAGCAACAATCACAACAGTACCTGCAGGCCACTATTGACAAAAGATCGTAAAATAAAAATAAAACATAAGCTACAATGGAGTAACTAACCATGACCTGAGCCTAAACTAAGAGAATACAATGTTTTTCATAATATTTATATCTCCATTAACAAAGAAAATACATTTGTCGCTCGCTGTTTCGTTTTAACACTAAATAGCACAATTCATTCTGGGTAAGCCTTACTTTTAATGTAGGTGCCCGATACTTCTCGGTTTTAAGGAACGTAACAGCTGTTTCGTTCCTTAAAATTGCTCTTCAACCTAACTTCCTAAGAATTGGGACAGCACTTGCACCTCGCGGGAGCATGCATTTTGAGGAACGAGGGTTAAGGTTGAGGATTAAGGAAGGAATTGGAAAGTACCCTTAGTTTCCTCATTTGCAAAACTTTGTTAGTAGACACGAGGTAGGTAAGCTCTATCTGCAGGTTTCAGTGTCTCATGGAAACAAAGCAAAACAATCATCAAAAAGAGGTAAAAAGAGATTCGTAGTTTGCATGGTCATCCTGAGGGGCCCAAACGGAACCTTCTGGTCTTTATTGTAGCCGTCACAGAGCTTCAGAGGGCGACGGAACTGGGAGGGAAAAATCGTCACAACCTGATTTTTTATTTTCGTGTTTGAGAAGAAATGGAAGATAAAAGATGTAAAACAATGGATTAAACAGTTGGTGCAGAATGCAAGTGTAACAGTGGGAGCAGTTAAAAACCTACCTCACTCAGAAGAGAAAGACTTATGAGCGCAAAAATGACTTTCTGCTTGTTTGAACCACCTCAACTCATCTTATTAATAACTTTTAACTTGAGTCTTGAGTCAAAGTACAGATGTTGATTGAAATCAATTATCAAACCGAAATAAATGAAATAAACATTCAAGATGAGCAGGTTGTTAAAGGGTTAAAAATAGACACACTAATGTTTTTATCACCAACAGAAACGAGGGCCTAAGAAGCAACGTCTATCTCCTAAACGAGCTGCTCCCACTTGATAAGCAACAATTGGAGATTGTTGTCTTGCTCCGGCGTTTTGATGTGGTTCAGAACCTAATCTGTGTGCGATACGACATGCATGCGGTTTAGGGGTTGTGTTGGGTTTTTGTTGGGTTTTTTTTCTCTTCTCCCTCCTCCTGGCAGGTTTCACCTTGCAGCTGTCATCAGATATCTCAAATAACCCGGCGCTTTGCTGATAGCATCGGCCGGCTAATTTATTGGTTGGGGACTGCTCTCCGTCTCCTCGCACAAGTTTTGCAGTGCTCCGCGATCCATGATGCACAACGGCGGTGAGGCCTCATGTTGTCCTATCATGTTCCTGCGAGCATGCGTTCTTCCCCGAGTCTGCGGCAGGTGTGATAATACGTTTGGTGACTCACCGCCGGCATACAGCATTTCCCGCAGGTAATGTATTGTTGCCGGTAATACATGCTCCTCCCTGAGGGACACCTGCAGTTCCCGCAGCATTTTTCCCAAGTCCAGACCCACACGGCTGGAACGTGCAGCTCTAGCGGCCTCGACGGGGATGCCGAACTGTCGCTGGTTTTCTCCGGTGAAAGCATTGAAAAGTGAGCAGAGCAGCTTGTTCAGCAGCATGTAATGAACCCGGGCTACTACCGTCGTGTCATTTGGCCGCACCGTGGCCAATCAGCACCGTGCACATTCGTGTAACGGCGAGTCCGTCAGGAGGCAACGTGGCGTGAACCTGTGGTTCAGGTCGCTCTTTGGGGATGATCTGGTATCCACACATCCAGAGTGTCCCGAGTGAAATTGTGGGCAAACCAAGTGGCTTTCCAGATTTAAGGTTGGCGGTTCGATCCCTGTCTCATTCTGTCAGTGTGTGTGAAAGGATGAATGTCGGTTGCAGTGGGATTTAGCTTGGGATGCTGAACCCAGCAATGAGCAGGGGAGGAGAGCGATCAATGAAGTCCAAGTTTTTAAAGCTTTTAATTCCCAAACACTGTATAAACCAATATAGTGACGTACACTCAAGGTCGGCGGAGAAACAATGAGCAGCAGCAATTACTTCTCTGTAATGAATCTTCACAGCTCTCTCTCTCAGCAAAGGTTGGTGATTTGGGAGAGAAAAAAAGTTGCAAAATGAACGAGAAAAAATCATTGAGTCTGCAGTATCGCCACCCAAAACACAACTTACACCGCAATATGCATCACATGGTGCAGCATGAGAAACCGGGGTCACACTGCAGCCATTTTTCTCAGTCGTTTGTGTGTCTGACAGTGCTAACGGCTGTATTTGTCTTGGTGTCTCGCTGCTTCGCATTGGGATACAAAGCGAACAAGCTCAGGCGCCTGATCGCTGTTTGTTTTTTTGTGCATCGTTGACGAATGGGGGCAGTGGGTGCGGAATTAACGGGCCACGTCAATACCGCCGTCAGGGAGCCCCTCGCAGCTCCACACCATGCTTTCTGTCGCTTCAATTTCTCGAAACGACACATATTGTAGAATAAGTCAGCTTGTTCACATGCAGCTGGAGAAAAACAAGTCATTGGCTGAGCTCAGAAGAAGAAGAAAATGAAGAAGAAAAATATGAAGAGGTGGAGTAGGAGTAGGAGGAACAAGAAGAACCAGAACAACAGAACAAGAACAAGTATTACCTGTTTTTTATATAGCAGTGTAACACCTAGGATAACCAATCACCATGGCGACTGAGAAGCAGCAGATGCCTTTCTGACAGACAAAGTGACTAAATTCATGTTCTGACAGCGACGTCCGTCTCGCCATTTTCATTTCGTGTTGTTTTCAGCGATCATTTCAGCACTGAGTGCCTTCCTGCTCAGACCACTTGATTTCTGCATCCTTCGCTGTGAAGTTAGACAGTCAAACACCAAAGCGAGTTTACTCCAGATAAACCCGAAATTGTTCTGTTTTTCCAAAATTAGGAGTGACATTTTTTTCCCCTCTGTGTAATGCAATTTAGGTGGGCATTGTGTTGCTGATTACAGGCTGTGAGGGACATTTGTGAGCAGACGTCCATTCGGGATTTGTTATTTTGCCTGAAATGTGCGTCTGACATTTTTTTTGCTTTGCTTGAAGGAATAACGTGACATTTTGAGCATACGCCTATTTTTTTCAGTTTTTCTCACCTCATTTTTTCTGTTTTCCAATTTACCTCCTCAACAGATTCTCTGTGGGAAACAAACAAAAAAAAACAACAACACTGCGTGTGCTTTGACACCACACTTCAGGTCATTCCATGAATGCTGCTAGCCTGTAGCTAGCATCACTCATTGTTTGGAAGCCGATAACAGAGTAAACAGAGCGTGGTTGGGGGCTGCTGGGGGCTGTACCCCCGCCCTTCCCACACACACATGCACCCACGCATACACACACGCATGCACGTGCTTTACCAGACGCTGGGCAAAGCCGTAGCATGTTGGGCTCAGGTCAGAGCTACCATTAACAATTCAGCAGCGGTGCAATCGAGAAATCACATGGTAGCAAATCAAAGGCCCATAAGGAATTCAACAAACTCATAAGCATCTTATAAATTGTGCAGTGTTTCCTTTTTTTATTTTTTTGCACCTGCGAATCAAAGGCGGAGCCGTGCCGACTCCAGACACAGCCTTCCCCTCTTGTAAGAGGGGGGAATGTTTTACACCGCCTTCCGAATCAGCTCTTTAAAAATGCATGCGCCGATGAAGACTCCATTCATTTTGGAGGTCGCTGCCACCGCGGCCCGACCTGTAATTAGGAGGAGCGGCAATAAGTTTCACTGCCTCTCTGAAGTTCCGTGGTCCGAAACGAGACGACAGAAACTGGGTGAAGCTCCTTTTTTCGCATCAGACCTCTGTATCCCCTCCTCTGCCTAATTATTTCTGTTTCTTTTCATAGCGATAAAAGCTTCTTCTTCAGGCAGAATGGACATAGGAAAAGAGTCAGATAAACGTCTTTAACAAGTTCAGATACTCGGGCTGCCGTCTCACATGCAGTAATAAAGTGAAACTCAGCAGAGAAAGTAGAATCACATCCTACACGTTCCTAACCACACACACTTAACCCCCCGTGCACATCAGGCAGCGCGGCCCCTCTCCTGAAATACAGCCTCCTCATGGTCTGTCTCCTGCCCTCCATCTCTCCGATGACCACAGCGTGCAAAACAATCAATGTTGCCTTTATTTTGAAGGCGTCTGCTTTTATTTTTATGTTGGTGAGAGTGTGCTAGACAGAAAAGACTTACTGTGCATGTCGACTCAGCTGGAAGGTCATCAGCATCATGAATGAGTCGGCCCTGAGGTCCAGTGGTGCAGTGCAGCAGCTACTTCCTGCTTGTCCTTGTCGTAAAGCTGAGCTCCTTTGGCTCTCCTTTGCTTGTTGTGTGCGTGCCCTCGTCCGGGCGACCGCACGGTCACCGCAGGGCCTTCCTGCACGCGGATAGGCGGCCCTTCCTGCAGTGACTACACAGCTTCCTGCCCCTCCAGCTGCATGCAGAGGACTGCCTGTCCACGCTGCACGTCTCTCTTGCACAGACAGGACATTGACGAGCAGACCTGTCCTTCACTGCATTAGAGGTGGTGTGTGTGTGTGTGTGTGTGTGTGTGTTTGTGTGTGTGTGTGTGTGTGTAGGTGTCTAGGTGTGTCTGTGGACGGACGACAGCACAGCGTGTTACACTCCTTACTTGTCAGATCCAGGGTGAGGGTTGGAATGGACTTCTAATAAGTCTGAAAGCAGAGAAGGTGAGAAGTGTGTGTGTGTGTGTGTGTGTGTGTGTGTGTGTGTGTGTGTGTGTGTGTGTGTGTGTGTGTGTGTGTG